>RJWT010000681.1:0-60227 GCA_004365215.1 Cuniculus paca | reverse complement strand
AAGACCTGTAATGCTATTCTCTTTTATCTGGTTTTATACTACTTTGTTTTATTTGAGTTTATTGTCTGTAAATGTATGAACAACCATTTTGAAGAAAGCAAGAGACACTAGGGTAACCATTGTTAATCTCCTGTTGTTATGTTTTGAAAACCTGTATAGCTTGCAGTGTTCTGTTTTGAAATGCTATATTATGTTTGACTCTATTCTGTTTTCTTTTGCTTTTTTTTGTTCTGTTTTGTTTTGTTGGTTCTATTCTCTTTAAAATAAAAAAAAAATCAGATGTGAAAGGAGAGGCCCATGAGCTTCTGGACAGACGTGAGCTAAAAGGACTGGGACCTGTCTTGCAAATACCTACGACTGGTGAATCTCAGAGAGCAAGAGGCTGACGTGGTCAGGCTGAGAAGTTCAGGAAGACAGGAAAGGAGAAAGCATAAGCACTCTGACCCGGAGATACACAGAATTTAAATTGTGGCATCTCAGCTTGATGGTCTTGTGACTGGGTTCTAGGCAGTTGGACAGGTGACTAATTCTTGTACCTTAATCCATCACATCATGACTATAGGCTTAGAAAACGGCAGCGGGTCCTCCAAGAACTTGATTACTTTTTCTACACCGAGTAGCTCCATTGTAATTTTCTTTGAACACGTTTGTTAGAAAGCCTCAGACATTAACAGCAGTCACTGCCTCTCCCAGGTATGAAGCATCTATGCAGCCCGAAGCACTTATTTAGGGTCTCTATTAACAGGTAGTCATGGGGAGTAGTGACTGGGGAGCTTTCTAAGGGAGTCATTTCATGAACAGCCTCAGGTGACTTAAGCACAAGCAGCCAGTAGTGAGTAAAGCTGTGTCCCATGTGTCACCTCTGCCATGGTTCCCAGGATGTTGCTGAAGTGACACGGAAGTGCCCAGCTGTGTCAGGACTAGAACGAGCGTCCTTGATGATGTTCAGAAACAGTGCTGTTTTCGGCTGCTTATGACAACTCAAGAATAAAAAAGTGTGATTAGCATCAAAATTACTACTGTAAATATTAGTTCTAGAGTGCTAAGTTCCCATCATGATAACGATAGATAATTTGAGAGACCTCAGAAACGAGAATCAGTATCAATAATGAAACACAGCAGGTCAGACTTTCTTCTTCCTTTGGTTTTTTAAAATGCCACGTCCTGTGTCTTAGGAAAAGAAAGCCACTTTCTGAGTGACCAAGAAATGCCTGTCTCTCTTACTGCTCTGAGATAAAATTATATCGCTTTGGCGAGTTAGGCCAGGTGGAGACTCTGGTACAGAAAAACTTTGCTAATGCATTATGACCGCATTTGCTGAATTTTGTTTCTTTAAGTAGATAGAGTTGGGTTTTAAAATTCTAAATACCAGGTTCCTTGCCCTTTAACTTAGAGGTGAGGGTTGATGCAGATGGTCATTTATTTGGGGATTTGGCTTGCCATTTAGACGGTCTGTTTGCCCATGGCCAGATATTATTCCTTCAAGAGACCTCTGGGTGTGTTTGTACGGTTCTCTAGCTTGCCACGGTCCCACAAACTATTTGTCATTTGGGTTATGCATCTGTCACAGTGGTTGAGTTCTTCAGAAATTCATGTATCTTAACCTTTTTGAGTCTTCTGGTTATTTTTTTCCCTATAACTTTTTATAGGTCTGGATTGCCTGAGAACATATTGTAAAGCTGATTATTTCCCAGAGCAAGAGACAATTTGTAGTCTTCAATATCCATCTTCTGGGATGGAAAGAACCTTTGACCAAAGAATAATTCTTCAATTGCTGAAAGTAGAATTAGATGAGACACAGAATAACCCTGAAGTGGTGTGGTACTTACTGAAAAGCAGACGAGAAGTGGAATAAAAGTTGCAAGAGATAACATCCCGCCTGATTCACCCTGACTCGCTTAGCGTTTCTGTAGGGCTATTTTTGGAAAGTATTTTCAATTTCCTCCCTGACCTAGATGCAGTTATACCTTAACTATAAACAAGGTTTTTTGACTGTCATACAGAAACACTTATTGAAACATGTATTTTTAAGTGACGACAGGAGAGACTAACACATGCTATGATTTTCAACTTGTCTGGGACCAAACATGTACTGAGCGATCCCTTTGTGCCATGCGTGAAGTTCACTGTGACATCCTGCCTCCTTAGAAGAGTTGTAGTCGAGGGATTATTTTATTTTGAAGATTCTTCTGATTGCATTTAGGTGAAGCTCTAGGAATAAAGTGTTCTGTTAGCTGAAAAACCTACCCATCTGTTTCTATCAGGAAAACCCAAGGCTAGCCAGCTGTGCACATTAGCTAACTGACAATTTTGGAAAAGATTCAGCTCCAGAACCAAGACCTTTCCTCATTAATTGGAATATCACAAAGAAATGTTCTTTAATGCAGTTCTATTTCCGCAGAAATAAACTGAAGGGATATGGGTGACAGAGAAATGCTTCAATTCACAGGTAATTATGAGTGGATGGAGGTTTAATAGGCATTCAAACTCATTGACTTTTTATACTCTATTTTGTGAAGCAATTGATTTTTTTGAAGAAGATATTAGAGAAATTGCTTAGGAATGAGGCAGGGCTGGGTTTAAATAAAGCCTTCAGTAGTTTTCAGCTTTGAATCTCTGAACTTTAAGTGTCTGATGGGAGTTGGAAATATGTATTGTGCAGAGTTATGATATTTGCACAACCGTAGAACACAGTAGACACTCAGGAGTTGGTAGCTGCTTTCTTTTTGTTGTTAATTTGTTTTTAATGAATACTCAAGAGTTGCTATGAGGAGAAGATTTCAGGAAGTCATTGTGGGAAGCACTCAAAGGAAGAGAATATAAAACCTCTGTCTTTAAAGAAATCACCAGAGTTTGTTTGGGGAGATAGATATATGCACACATCAAACAAATCCTTCTGAAACAATTCTAATGTAAAACACAAAACAAGGCAACAATTCTGGAAGGTGGAAATGTAGTGTGGGGATGATGCTTATGTCATCAAGATGGAAACGCTAAATCATTACTATCCTCTTTTCTAGTCTCTATTTCCTCCCCAGATGCGTTCTTACTAAGCTCAAAGATGTTCTTCAGAACCATTATCAATCACTGTGGTGCATCCAACCACAATAAGTAGGATTGTGTTTGTGATTATCTTGGGTTGCTTTGGCTCAATTCCATATTAAGATCTCATTGTTATTGGCAATAGGTCACCTGTCACTACAACTGTATCTTTAAATTGGCTTCTTGCAAGGGAAATGATTCAGGTGTTAATAAAATCGCATGTTCTCCTAGCAGATCAGTTTATATTGCTTGGTGGTACCACTTGCTTCTCCCTTGTCCATGGCAATTGTTTTGGTCACTTTTCTTTGTTGCTGAGACAAATACCTGACACCCAAAATTAGGCAAGAGAAGGTTTATTTAACTTACAGTTTCTGGAGATTTCAGTCCATGATCAGTTGGCTCCAAGGCACGGTGGCATGACACTGGGGCCACACTTCAAGGCAGCAGCCAGAGCAAAAAAGGGAGCAAAGGCCTAAGCCTCTTCTCCTCCCTTATATTGTACACAGGCCAACCCCGCTTCAGGTGGGTGTAACACTCACAAAATCTCCTTGCCCTCCTTTGCACAGGATGAGGATATTTACAAAGTAAGAACCCTGGCTCCCTGCTGAGTCTCTCAGTTAAACTTCTAAACTGCTCAAGTTGACACAATGTATTAACCATAAGAGCAATATTGACCCTGGGCATTCTTTATGGAATGCAATCTCAAAAACCTTTTGTCTTGGTGTCTCAGGCAGTCACAACCAATTATTTGACTTCACTCAAAGCAGAGCCTGATTTTCATTCTTACTTAAGCTCTTCCAAGTTTCAGAAAAGCCTGCACTCACTATCTTAGCTGAAGGTAACTTCTAGCTCAGCATATCTGCATTAAGGAAACTTGACCAAGTAGACACAATTCTGCCATTTTTCTTTTGGTCTCAGTATGTGCTGGAATTCTGTGATCTCAGAAAACATGGCAGAAGGCTGTGGTTCCAAGCTATTGGCGTGCATCAGAATCACCTGAAAACTTCTCAAAGCACAGATTGCTGTCTTGAACCCCAGGCTGTCTGCTTCAGAAGGCAGCAATCTTTTAAATCAGGTAAAAAAAATGTCTTTAGGAAATATAACCCCAAGTGGTACTGGTTGTGAAGCTACACTTGGCAAACCACTGATACAATAAAAAGCGCATAGAATTACAGACAGAAAAGCCTTTGGAACATCATCAGTCGTGCTTTGACCATGAATTTCGTGAGCTTCCAAGTTCTCTATAAAGTCGTCTGTAAAATGAAGTTTATATAGTGAAATAATGTTAAGCATAACCTGAAAAATACTTCAAGTATTTAGTAAAAGTAATCCAATAATCCCTAAGGATATATTTTTCCACTTGTATACGATTTTGCACTTTGTAATAAAACAAAAAGATCTAACATTTCTCTCAGTACAATAGGGAAATTGGGACAGTGATATATTATCCTGCTCTTTCTTCCAAGAAACTTTATATATGCTAATCTGCAGAAAATTACTGTATGTTATTCTAAAGATCATACTATATTTGCTCTTTGGTCTGAAAAGCTTGCTTTTCCTTCTGAGGAGACAATTTTATTTTTATTTAAGTTTGCTCCAGTGAACAAATGGTAATACGACAAATAAGTGTGTGTAAACTAGAAGCCCTACTGAAACTGGAATTTCCTTCTTTATAGTGAATATTTCAAAATGAGTACGATCATATCTATAACACTTTTCAGATCTTGTAAGGACTATACTATCCGAATATATATATACCAGATTGCTTTGCAAATGCAGTGCCATTTAAATTTTAAATTGTAATTTGTTCATTTACATGAATTGCGCTGCAGAACACTTGGTAGGAACGTTTTTGTCTGTGGCTGAGAAATTTGAGAAACAGAAAGCTTGAAGGAATTGCTTGAGGATGATGGAGAACTTAGGTTTTGATCTCAAAGCACAGACTCTTGATAAATAATTCATTCACTTAGGTCATTCTCTGCTTGATTGCTCTTCAATTTACTGGGAGTTTAATTTGTTTCCATAGAAGTATTTTCAAATGCAGATTCTTTAAAGATTGCAGTATTTTTCTGCTTAGTAATCTTAATAAAAACATCAAGAGTACTGTTTAGGAAATGCAGTGTTATCTATGGCAAGATAATTCTTAATTTTAATGCCATGCTTTTGGCCAGTGTAAATGATAGCTTAGAACTGAGAAGGGAATTAGTACACTTCCCATAAATCTCCCTGACAATGAGCTTAATGTTTTGAACCCTGAATCAGTTAGAATTTTATACAGATGTATCAGTCTCTCACCTTGGCATCTTATTTCTTTTCTACCCATCCGGAACTTTAATAGGTATTATTTAAAATGCCACTAAACGTTATTGCTTACCACATATTTTTGGCAATCTATGTTTGAAATGTTTCCCTAATCTTTATCATCATCATCGTCTTTCTCCAACATTTATTGAGCTGTGAAAGCTGTGAAACTTAAATTCAGAGAAGGTTCCAGTTCCTTTACTAGAGTGAAGCCCCTTTTATGAAGTCCACTCTAGGAAGAAAGGAAACAGCCTCCCATCCTTGGCCTTGTACCTAAGGGACATGCCATGGCCCTTGGGCAGTCCCATCCCCCAACAGCTGGCCTCCAGTTTGGAAATCAAAGCGAGCCCTCTCTGCAGACAGCTTTCTGCACAGATTGTCTTGCAGCCTTGGCGAGGCTCCTGCCTCTCCTGTGAATCATTCCTCGGTACACAGTGTCACCATTGTGTGATGAGAGAGTGGGAATCCTGCTGCTGGTGGGGCCGCAGCTCCGTTGGGAGGGTCACAAGTTCACGTCTGCCTCGCTTTCCCGCTAGCAAGACGTCTTCCCTCGAAGGCTAGAGAACCAGTCTGCCTCTGCTTACGGAAGGTTCGGCTTGCAGTGGACCCAGAAGTGACGGCCAATGGCCATTCAGTAGTGGTGAATTTGAGACATGGCTCCCCCTTGCCTGTGGTCCGTCACTCGGAGTGAGGCTCTCCACATCTCTCCTCGGTGGCTAGAAAAATGAAATTGCCTGAGAACCTGGTTGAAGGGACGGAGGATGAGGCGTATGGTGCCTCGCGGGAGCTCAGAGTAAATGCAGTTTAATTCCGAGAGTTTCCAGCTGAGGAGGGTGTGTGCGGGGTGTCTGCCACATGGCAGGCATCAGAGCCGGTGCTGGAAGGTGCTAAGTCAGACTCTGGATTCCTCTCTCTTCCCGGAACTTTTGCTTTCCAGACAATAGCAGACAATAGCAACACCCTGGAGTGATGGAAGTGGTTGGAAGCACAAAGCTGAGCAAATTGCAGAGGAGTCTGGAGATGCTGCTTCCCTAGGGTCCCTAGGCACAGCCTGTCTGGGAGAAGGCACGTGAGCAGAGGCTGGAAGGAAGGAAGGGCGGGGCCACTGAAAGATCTAGAGACAGTACACTGAGGGGGCCTGACCATGTGACAGGAGCACGTGTAAATTCAAGATTTATTTAAAACGAGGCTGTTCCATTGATAACGACTGTCCGCACTTATGTACCATACATTTGAAAATGTCACACCGAGAAACAGCCACGACCACTTGAACATCCACGTGTATAGAGGAAGGCATAAAATCACATTTTCTGTCATGAATCTCTCTCCCAGTAGAGCTATCGCAGGGTTAAAACAATATACTTCCTACATTATGTACTGTAACTGCTTTTTTAACAACTGCAAATGTACAGAAAATGGTGTTTTGACTGTCTATCTTTAGTCTTCAGCTGTTGCTGTCACGATTCAGAAATCTGGATCGCTGCCTTAGCAGGCACATTGCTTTAGCTGTAAAATCTCCGATGGAGTCTACAACTGTAACCACAGGCTGCGATGTTAGTTAGACTCGGAATCGCCTGTTCTAGAGGGGGAAGGTTACGGTGTGCCTTTTCCCATCATTTGGTTCTCTTTTGTGCTCACATGTTGGTGAAGATGAAATTGTCTTTGGCTGCAGTGTAGGACAAGCAGGGCCTATGTTATTTCAGCAGTGTCAAAGTTTATTTGAAAAGGGAAAAATGAAAAGTGAAGGAAAAACTGGTTCTGCAGAGAGAGCTTGGGTCAAGTAAAAGAGGAAGAAGCAAGGGGAAAGCACACCCTGGGTGACTCAGGATGCGCTAGCCATACTTGCAGGCTTTTCTTGTTGCTGTGTCCTTTCATGCTGTCCAAATTTCGAAGAAACTCGCAAGAACTTCCACATCCGGGTCTCGAGAAGGGGTGCTGGGAACCCACATCCCAAGCTGACGTCAGGTTTAGGCATCCTATTGCAAACCTGCTTGAGTTCTCACGAGAGAACTCAAGGCCATGTGCAGACCTTCGGGAACCTTCAGGAAGCACCTTCGGAAATCCGGGAACCAGAACCCAGAGATGGTGGCCCGTAGACAGCAAGGAGGATCCCTGCGTGCACTGTTGCATCTGGGGGGCAGTGGCAGCGTGGTTCTTCTAAAATTTTATTTGTATCCAGAATAATGAGAAAAATTTAAAAGGATTGAGCAAGAATAGGATCATTAATAATTTAGACTCTCATCTCTAAATTGTCTAAATAATCCAAAATAAAATGAAAACATTCATTCTAGCTAATGGAGCACAAATTAAAGTTTCCAATTCCAGGCTAGTGCTTGCAAAACCAGTGTGGTTTTCATAGTAAAGCATTATCTATAGAAATGAGAGTTAGGGAATTAAGTATTTAACCTAGGAGTTCCTAAATATACTTATCAGGATCGTCTATCAGAAGATAAAAGGGGCTGGAAATAAAACCATGTGGCACTGTTTCTATCTCTAATATTTAAGATAAAAAAGTAAAGGATGCACATTAAATTTTATAAATTTCAACAACACGTGAAGGTCAAATAAATTCTAATGTTGAACTGGGGATGAACAAGCCTGCTAAAACACATTAAGCCAATGATTCTCTTTGAAAATTGGCCTAAGAATGACATGTGTGTGATCAAAATCATTTAAAAAAGTAACTCATTTATAAAATTTGTTTACTGCTGCGGGAAAACTTAAGTTCTGTCACATATTCAAGTTACTTTGTGTTGTCCTGAACTATGATATCAAGGCAGATGTGGGCAAGATTCAAGTTTCAGATATAACATAATTAGAATTAGCAGGTTTTTATATAGTGAGTTTTGTTTATTTAGGACATATGGGTGTTTTTCATTTTTCCTTTGCAAGGAAGTGGAGCAGATTAATGTATAAATTTTGAAGTTCGATGGCTTTGGGTTCTAACCTTTATTAATTTGGTGACATTGGATAACTCACTCACTCTTTCTGTAATTCAGTTGCTTCATCTATAAAGCATAGGTTATATGCATTCAGGAGGTAGTATAAGGATGTAGGTAAAGTGCCTAGTGCCTAGCAACCTGTCAGTCAATAGCATGTGTTCCATCTTGTTGCTCAATTGACTCTTTTTCCTTCTATTTCTTCCCTCCATATCTCTTATTTTAAGAAAGGGCTGACCCAGATCGTGTTCCCAGGGTCCTCAGAAAGAACCAACCCTGCCAATCCCCTGACTTGCAGACTTCCAGTCTCATTTATGATACTCGGTGTAAGTAGCAGGGTTGCACTGTAGTGAATATTTTACACTGGAATTTGATCATGGGAGAGGACTGGTAGAGATTTGAAGTTCTTGATGAAAATGTTTAGGTTCCCTTGAAGATACTGTTGGGTAGAAATATGAATGTCAGAGTGTTTGGGGTTGAGTCTCTGGTGGAAATGAGAGAAACACGCTATTGAAAGCTGGGGAAAAGGTGGGTCTTGTTACAAAGTGGCAAATAAGTTGGCCTCATTATGTTCTAGCTTTGTTTTGTGACAGGTAAAGCTTGTGAATGAAGAACCTCTTATTTGACGGAGGGGATTTCTGAGCACAGTGTTGCAGGCACATCTCGGTTTCTCGTTGCTGCTTATAGTGAAATATGAGAAGAGAGAGCTAAATCAAAGAAGTTCTTAAGCCAGGTTAAGCAGAGCTTGAAGGTTTGGAAAATTCTCAAAACTCCCAAGGAAGTATGTCCAGGAGCGAACATCCAGGGTGCGATTGCACAGCTGCTTCCTAGGAGGGCATGGAAACAGCGGATCCAAGGGCGCTCTGAAGAAGAGCCAGGAATTGAGATGCAGTTACCCAGGTAGGATCTGTAGAGGGCGCCGTCATCTGATGACTCGGAGCCCTGGGAATTCCACCTGTGAATCCCAGCAGAATCCCCACACCATCTCTGAGAGTTTTATTTATGTCAGCAGAAACCTTGTCAGCTTAGACGGGAGTGGGGAAGGGATGGGTGAAATGAAGGAGGACTTGAATTTCTGGCATTCTACAGGCGGGAAAGGGTTATCAGAGCTGCTGGTAGCAGACAGGCTTTATCTACGAGAAAAGGACAGTGGCCAGAAAGTGTTTGAGAGGCCAGGGATGCCGCCACCACCGCAGGCTCTGAGGGCCTGGCATGAAGGGTGAGCTCATGGTCAGCTCCAGAAGATGGGACTGCAGCGCTGGTGCCATCAGAGTGGTGGACCATGAGGTCAGCAAATGGAGTCCAAACTGATTATTCTCAAGCTTTTTAAAACCACAGGGAATTTTCCCTGCTAGTTTTTGACCTTGTTTATGACTTATTACCTTTTTGTTTCTTCCAAGTTTTCTCTTTTGGAATAGGAATGTCTGACCCATGACTGTCTCACTGGTATTTTTTTGAAAACGGATAACTTGTCTGATTTTATGCGTTTGTAGATGGGGAGGAATTTTGTCCCAGTTCTACTCCAAGTTTCACACATCACTGATTTGGATGAGTTCAGTGAGACTAGGGACTTAGGCTGACTAAAACTTTTGGAGATGTTGGGATGGGGTGAATGGACATAAATTGTAGGGACTGTTATAGACGGAATTGCGTATCCTGAAATGTATATATTGAAGTCTGCAGTGATTTGGATCTTTGGTTTCTCCAAAAGCCCATGTGGTGAAGCATTGATCCCCAGCTTGGTGCCTTTGGGAGGTGGTGGAATTACTAAGATGTGGGGCCTGGGGGGAGGTCTTCAACCATCACAAGCACAGCCTCAAAGGAGACTGTGGGACCCCCATCTCTAGCTTGCTATGTCTTCTGGTTCTTTACTTTCTCTCTATTGGGTGAATCATGCTGCTCTACTCATTGATCCCACCATAACATGCTCAAAGCATTGGGACCAATTAGTCATGGGCTCTAAAACTGTGAGACAAATGAACCTTTTTTCTCTTTGTCAGTTATTTATCTCATGTATTTGTTACAGTAAGAGCTCTTAATGGCAAGTCCTGAATGTGACCTTATCTGGAGAGATAATTTGAGACTATCAAGTTAAAAGAAGGTCATTAAAGTGGGCATTGTTCCAGGGTAACTGACGTTCCTATAAAAAGGGGCAACTTGGCACAAAGATAAGAGTACAAAGAAGACAGCGTGAAGAGACAAACGAAGGAAGCAGCCATCCACAAACCAGGAAGGGAGGCTTGCAGCAGTGGGAGCCTGTCCTGCCAACACCTGTGCTTGGACTTACTGCCTCCAAATCTGTGAGACAGACATAAGTTTCTGTTGCTCAAGCTGCCCAGTGTTTGGACTTCGTGATGGTGGCCCCAGCAAACTGCCCTCCCCCATTTCCATGTGCACGTCAGAGGTTTGATATACGGACTGGTCCAAGAGCTGTTGTTACTTAGGACGGAAGAAGAATAGTCTTGGCACTTGGAGGGTCATGAGTGACTTACTCATTTGTAATTCCAGGTGGTAGAACTACAGCCCATAGAGGCTGCATTACTGGGAGTCAGGTTTTGGTTTAATACAAATAAAAATCTACTCATTATTTGCAATTAAAACTGGACAGAGTTTTCCTGGTGTTCTAATCAGGACTCAAGGAAAGGTAAAATAAGGGGATTTTATAGTTGTTTGTTTGAATTTATTGTTTGTTTGAATTTGTTCTATTGATGTTGTAGAATAGGGGTCAAGTCAGAAACTCTGGCCAAAGTCATCTCTAGTATTTAGTCTTACAGGACAGTCAGAATGAGGATAAAGCACTGTGAAACACAAAGAATCCAAGTACTAAGGTAAATGAGAGAGTACCTGATTTTGGCCTCTTTTAAAAGCAGAATAGGTGAATATGGACGCAAATAGGTTTAGAATTGATTAGAATTAGACCATACTAGTCCTGCTACTAGACTGGAAGTATCGTAAGAGTGGGCATAGATCTAGCTCTTCATTGTAGTATTTGTGAGACTAGCACAGTGCCTGATTTGTAGTTAACATTGAGGCTAATGCCAGTTGAATAAATGAATAACTAATGTCTGTTTATATTCTTGAATTTCACACATTCATTTCTCATGTAAGAAGCATGTATGATATGTAAAAATAGTTCCAGCTAAAGAAGTTAATTAATTGTGATCTTTACTTGCTAAGAATGTGGAATTTTTTCATGAGGCCCATAAGTATAAGGAAATAATTGTATCTTTAACAACTATGGTATCATTTCCATTGAGATTTATTTGTATATGTATAGAATAACAGTTCACAAAATGTGAAATAAAAGTTAACATGATTATGTAAAAAATCAAGCAAATCACAGCTATAATGAAATTTTCATGAAGCTTTTTAGATTTTTTATTTTATGTTTAGTTATAGATATGCAAACTAATAATTCAGGTTTACCAAGGGAAATGAAAATCATGTTCTTGCCACATAGTTCCTATTCAGCAAGTCAATGTTTGGAGGATGTCTGAATTAGTAGAAATATAGAAATATGGAGGATGAGGAAACAGATGATGTTCCCTTTAAACCTCTGTGTTTTGAGTTATTCATAGCAACACAACCAGCAATGGAGAAAGAGACGGTTGCTTGGGAAAATGATCCAGACAGGACATATAGATTAGGTGTCAGTTGGAGTCCACCTCTAGAATGCTTTCTGCCTAAATTACTGTAAATTACTCAGTGATAGCTTCTCCCAGTAGCAAGGGAAGTAATTACATCAAAAGTTACTCTTGAGCAGTGACTGTGGGTGGTGTAAGATGCAAGGTTTATCTTGCTAATGGTTTCAAGAGTTTAGTCCATGGTTGAAGGCAGAAATGCCATGGTGGAAGGGGATGGCCAAACAAAGCTGCTGGACCCAAGGCAGAGAGGGAGAAGGGTGGGCAAGAAGAAGGAAGGGAGGTAGGAAGCCAGGGAGAGAACGAGGGAGGGAGGGAGGGAAGGAGAGAGAGATGCATCCTTCTTGATTATGCTACTAGTGACCCATTGCTCCACTAGGTCTCGACTCCTAACAGCACATGAGCTCATCACTGAATTGATCTGCTAATGAGTACAGTGTCCCCATAGTCCAGCCATTGTCCCAAAGTCTCCATCTCTGAAAATGAGAACATGAGAATTTGGGAGGATGTTTTAGATCTAGACCATAAAAAGGATTATAAGTTATAAAAGCAATTCAAAACTTTCAGAATATTCTTGTATTATTTTATTAAATGTTCTTAGCTCATCGAAAGGAAAGCTTTGTGATATTATCTCTTTGTTTTCTGTAAAAGAGTCTTATTTGTCTGTGGTTTACATTGTGAGTAACATTTTGGTCATTTTTAAAAGGATTATTGTACACAGTGTATTAACTGTTGATATTTCCTAATAATTTTATGAAATCTTATTTTTCATACAGAATACTTTTTGTATTTTCTTGATTAATATGTGTGTATGTTATATCAAAAATCTAAAAAAATGAAAAATGTTCTGATCTTTGTTAAGATAGGAGTACTACCTTCCTTTATTTATTCTGTACCTCTGGGTAGCTTTGACTGATAGAATGCATGGAGCAGCTATGTGAGTGTACCAACTCTAATCCTAGTCCAAACCGTCACCCTAACCCTAACCCCTTACAGGTAGGCAGATGGGATAAGACTCATAGAGAAAAGAGCAGATCCAACTTGAAAAATGAGTAAAAACTTAAATAGATGCTTAACCAAAATTTCTATGGATAGCAAATAAGCAATGGAAGGATGATCAACATTAGTTATTAGGGAGATGTAAATGAAAATCGGAGTAAGTTACCACTACCCATCTGTTAAAATGGCTAAAACTCCTAGAAACACAGGCAAGAAGTGCTGGCGAGCTTGTAGAGCAACTACTACTCTCAGATATTGCAGGTGGAAACAAAGAATAATGCAACCTGTCTGGAAGACACTTTCACATTTGTTACAAGGACGAGCTCATACTTAACACACAACCTGGGAATTTCTCTCTTGGGTATTTTCTGTGGAGCAATGACAGCCCATTTCCACACAAGCATTTGTGGAACTGCATTTCAGAATTGCCCCAAACTAAAAACGACCCAGATGTCTTTCAGAACATGAGCAAATAGACAAATCTTGGCACATTTAGACGATGGAATACCTGTGTGATGATAAAAATAAGTGAACTATTAATAAATCTAGGCTGAATTTCACAGACCTTGTGCTGAGTGAAAGAAGTTGGCCTGAAAATCTTAAATAATGTTTGATTCTCTGATATTACTGAATTACTTAAATCCTGAATTACTTAAATACTGTTTGATTCTCTGATATTACTGAAAACACAAAATTATAGTGATGGGGAACAGATCAAGTTGTGAGGGATGAGGAATGAGAGGAGAATTTTGTATAACAGAATTTTGTAACATAGAGAGCTCCTGCTGGGGGAGGGAGTGCTAGAACTCTTCTATACCCTAACTGAAGTGGTAATTACATGTTAGACATCATTGTGAAGTGGTATCCCCAAAAAGGTCACTCTCATTGCATGGTAAATTAAAAAAATGAAAAAGGCAAAAAAGTAACATAAGAAACTTTCTAAAACTATAGATTCTGTTTAAAAGTCTTTTTCCAGGAAGCTCAGGATGCTTCCATGTCATGTCTCTTAAGCCTTTGATTTTACTTAAGCTAATACTGCGCTGTTTCGATGGCGTGAAATATTTATATGAAATTAAATTTGAGTTACTTCTTAGCTCTAGAATGACTAGTGTTGGTAGACAGTGTTCTGTTTTCTTCATTAAAAATCAGCAGCCCATCATCTTTAATGTGACTGAATTTACAAACTTGACTAGATTTCAAATTGATAGTCTACGGAGTGAATAAACAAATTTTGAAATTAAGTTAGGTGGCTTTGCTCTAACTCACAATATTTGAAGCATTCTTCATATTAATATGTATTTTGTACCCCTTGAAACTCATTGAAATATTAATTTTACATAATGTGATTTCTGGGAACTAGCTCACAAATGTGAATGTAAACACAAAATGAATCCCTAACATCGTTCTCGTCTTCGGAGAGGTGGAGGGGACTGGGTTTCATTTCTCCTGGAGGCATGCTGCCCCCCACCTATGATCTCTGCCACATCACAGTTCACTGGACTTGCATTTTAAGTTTTTAACTGTAGTTTAACACCATACCATTCTACCTGTTTCAGAGACAACTGCTGACGAGATAGAAGATAATAAAAAGAAAGGCTCATTTTTAAAGTAAGAAGGCTTTCTAATCTTTGTTTCTAACATTTTCTGCCTTTGTCTTTGAGATTTTATTCCTTGGAAATCATCCACGTAGGCAAGCTTTTGGCAGGGTAGTATTATCTTTGGGAGCTGTAGTACCCTCTTTCGGTGTGGCTTTTAAGAAACTCTACCATGAAAACGGTTTCCCTCCTTGCATTTATCATCTGACTCATCCTCTCTAATACAACTTGATGTTAACGATGACCTAGAAAACAAAGAGGAGCTTCCTTAGCATTTTCATTCTGTGTTGTCTCCCTTCTCAGAATGTGCCCAACTACTCTGCTGAAACCAGAAAGCTGTGAGAAGAGGGAGTTTGGCAAATCTGTCGTAGCAGGGGGCCACGTCATGAACCGAGATGATAACACATTGGGCCCCTGCTTTTATACTGCAGTGAGGATAAGAATAATACATCTTTTTAAACAGAGATGATGAGAGTTAAGTGGTAAACATTAGCTCTTACCCCAATTTGAGAAAGATAGTTTATTCTAGACATTTGTTTAATGTCTCCTTCCCCATTTTATTCTAGAAGGTTGGTCATTTATTCATTCAACTAGTATTTATTGAAATGTTTGCTATTCAGCAGACACTGTCTTGGAGCCGGGATTAGAAGAGTGAACAAAGTAAAGTTCTTTCTCTCGTAAAACTTAAATTTGCTAAATGCATAGCAAATGAGTAACTAATACCTATTTTATTATATGCTGACAAACACTATAGTTTTCCAAAGGTCATTATGGAAGATTCCATCAAGTAAGTGCTATTTGGGAAAAATTGGAAGCAGATGAGAAAAAGATGATGCTGATATCTCGGGGGGAAAAGGAAGTTTGTATGGCATATTCAGTGAGTAAGGACAAGGCAGGTGTGGCTGGATTAGAGTGAGCTAGGGGGAGAGTGGAGGAGATTGAGTCGATTTCTCCCCTGATAGTACCACCTCTAAGAACCGTATGATACCTAGCTCAAGTATCTACTCTATAAGCTTCCTCTTCCCTGGGAGTCAGCTCACAGTAGCAGGTGTACAGGTTAAAACCCAACTTTTACAGCACTGCTTTACTTATGATGAGTAGACAGCATCATATGGATAAACATGAAACATTCACATCACATCATCTTATAAAGGTAACATGATAGATAGCTTCAGACCCAGGACATCTAGTATGGTGAAGATCAACTGCTAGCTATCAGACTAAGACACCCTGGGGACAGGCATTCTTTCTTCTGTCCCATTGGTTGTGTGCTTTTTTAAAAATTTTAGGTAGCATTGGTGTAACGTAATAAAATGGATGCTACAGAGTGGGAAGACCTGGTTTGATTATTCCATCAACTCTTCAATAGTTATGTAATTTTGTGTCTCGGCATTCTTATCTGAAGACAGGCAAAATAATGTACATTCAATAAATAGCTATTATCTATCCTATGCCAGGCTCTATCTCACATTCCAGGTATCATGTGAGACTCCGTTCAGCCCTAAAGGACCTAATAGTGAATATCAAGATGAAATCAAGCAAAGACTTTCAACAGTCTTTGATATATTTAGGAGGATCAAATGGAAAAAATATCAGAAAGTTTACTATATGTCTGGAATTCAGTAGGTCTCAATTAATGTCAGTTACATCTATATGGCCCTAATTTATTTTGTGGAGTTGGGGTTACACTTGGTGTCCTGGATGTTCAAGGCATGTGCTCCATGCTTGAGTTACACGGCCCAGCCCCTATCATCTTTTTATTCTTAAGAGTTGCCAGTTAACAGTAAGCTTCCAAGACAACTAGATGGCTATTTTCATTCAGTTGGATATTATCTTTTTTCCAGTCATGTTAGAATAATTCTCTAGCTCCATTTCTTAAAACCGAAATAGAAAACTTCTGTGATTTGTGGTGGTGCAGTTATATATAGTGGTCTGTGTGCTGTTTTACATCACTGGGAGAGCTACAGCTGTTTTGCTTATGTTCTGAGCTCACTGCATTGCCTTTGATGGGCGGGAAGGGACCTATGTGTCTTTAATTCAATCAAGTGTAATGGTGGCACTCAGAGGGTGCATCGGTTTAGCAAAAAAGAGCTAGTGAAATAGAGACATCATTGATAGTTTCACTGTTTGTGGTGATAACCTTGAATCTATTCTTTTATTTTTTTTCTTTCCTTTTTTGTTACTATGTTTGCCATGCATAAGAAATGCATTCATCCCGGGGAGTTGGTACATACACAGAAAACACTGTTGCCTCTATTTACTTCCTGCTCTCCTGCCTCTGGTCTGCCCTCTGTCGCCACAACCCCTTTTTATCTCCACAATGTCTACCTCCCTGGTTCCCATCATCTATCTTTTATTTTCCTCTTTAAATTATTTATGCTTTGAGTTTCTCATGTAAGAGAAACCATGTGATATTTAACTTTCCGTGTCTGATTTATTTCACTGAGCATTATGGTCTAAAGGTGCATGCATCTTCCTACAAATAACTCAAGTTCATGTGTCTTCTCAGGTACCTGGCTTTGTATTTGCAGTAAATGAGAGCAATGCTATTTTGAGTTCGCTGTCGTGCCAGGTATAATATTATTGCACAAAAACTGAAATTTCATGTCTTTAAGATGCATTTGTTTTATGAGAGTTGAAAAACTGTCATTGAGATAAAATTTATTTCGGGCCAACTTTCAAAGTTCAAAGGTTATTGAATATAAAAGAATGTAATTATGTTAATCTAAAATAATTTTATTACAAAGTTGTTGAACCTTTAGAAACATTTTAAACAATGTTATCATACTCGTGTTGTAAATTTATAATTCTCTTCAGTTAATTGATCTTTTTCAGATTAGCAAAACTGAAGTGTTTTCAATTTGTCCATAATATTTATTACATTATTTTATTATTGCTTATTTTATTCAAAAATTTAATGGTGCTTTTACTCTGATAAGTTCCTGATTCTTATTGCTTTGAAAAATTGTAGATAGTAGAAATTTCATTATGTGACTTGAAGACCTCGCTGTAGTTGAAGTTCTCAAATAATTACTCAGGGCAAATATTTATAAACTGATGAATTGAAAACCACACATTTCTCCTTTTGAGATATGAAGGACTAAAGATTCTATGTGGACAGGGACGTTTCGTTTTGTTCATTAGCCCCTCACCGGAAGCTATGTACGGCACATTAGCTCTTCTGGTCTCTGCTGAATGTAGCAGTCTGTTTGCTTTACTCTTTTCTTAATATCTCCTGCTTCCTGTCTTCTCGATTCATTTTTGGCTTCCGTATCTGACACCATGTCTTGTTTTCCTCTTGCATTTCAATTCTAGATATAAATTATCATGCATTTACCTATAAACATATTCCCACCCCCTCTACCAGTGATAAAGAATTTAGACTTGCACGCAATGTGATTATCTTTTTAATTTGTATTTCAGTTAACTTCCTTTGCTATTCTTGAATTTTTTCTAGGGGAGGCAGAGTTAATAGGCTTTACCTGCTTTTGAGAACTGTATTTCTTAAGTTGATTCTAAAAACCGTTTTAACCGAGGTATCGGGACAGTAGGCAGTGTGGGATGGTAGCGTGGAGAGTCATAGGACGACGCGTACACTGGCAATACGAATGGAGGGTAATTGCCCCTGGACTACTGTGCCTTGTTAGGTGAGTTGTATATCAGCGTTTCTTAGTCTGAGCTCCAGTTAGCATACGGCTAAATCTGGCTCTTGAAATTTGTCATAATATGTTTGGGAAGAAATTCCTCAAGTGTTTAGTATATTTTGGCAGCTTTGAAAAGTAAATATGAGAAATATCTTTTGTGGCTTCAAATTGCTATTTTTTTTTCTTATAAGCCTCTCTGAGTAATTGCAGAAGCATGCAATCTCACATCCCAGTATTAAATCATGGTATTTTTGAAGGGGAAGTTTCAGATTTTATTTTATAACCCAGCAAATAATAAGTAATCTTGACCATATTTTCTCTCATAATATTCCTATACCTGTCTTTTCAAATAGGGCAGTCCAGATAGCTCCAGATACTAACAGCGTTCGTTAGGGGTTACCTGGACAAAAGTATAGCTTTGTAATTGAATTACAGAGCGCTCAGTTGGGAATCAGAAAACATGGGTTTTAGTTTTAGCTGTAATGTCGACAAACACTATGACCTTGGACAATCCCTTAATTTCTCTAGCTCTGTTTCGCTGTCTCTGAGATGTGTTGAGATTCAATGCAAGTCTCCAGTGCCATAGTTGTGGTTTTGTTCATGATGCGTTTTAGCTGTGTAAATATCGATAACCTGTAAATCAGTGGCTGAAGCCCTGTTATGCTTCCGTCACTTCCTGCACGGTTGATGTATGACCCACTTGTTCCTACCTACTCGTGGGGGACCATTTGGTCTTATTTAGCCCTTTAGATATCAGCCCATCTTTCACCGGAGGATATGACACACCTGAATGACTAAGGCTGGAAGACTTCATGCACTCATGGAAAAAAATGAAGTCTCCCTTTTTCAGTGAAGCCCCATTGTGAATCGTTCCTTTTCTACCACTCTTGCTGGCTACCTGTAGTTCTCCTTCATCAAATTTATTTGAGATCAGGTTGGTCCTGTTAACAGTTGTGTTCAAAACAGCCAGAAACTTCAACCTCAGAATACTGTTTGTACTTCCATGTGCCTTTGAAAGGATAGAGGCTGTACTCACGGGCTATGGAAAATGTCAGGTTCAATGTCTGCCTTTGGTAGTTGCTACCCATTAGTACTCATGTGCAATCCTTGTGACACAGTACACACACACACTCTGAAGTATGCATACCCCACATCAACCTGCAATATCTTCTACGCCTACCTGCACACGCCCCCCCACGCATTCATACTGTCTAATTTTTATTGCACACTATCATTGGGAGCACCCATTTCCCCCAGTGTTACCTCCTTTGCAATTTTGGGGAGCCTTGGCTGTCAGAAGAGTCTTGGCAGCTAGCATAGAGTGCGCTTGTGGGCAACCCATGAACAACGAGCTTTAACAGAAGAATGAGCGAAACGCTTATTGGAATAAAAATTAGCCTTCAAATTCCTTGGGGGGAGTGAACCAAATCCAATATTTCCCTGCTCAGTGGCTTTTCTTTTTTTTTTTTTGCTGCTGTTTGGGATTTTCTGGGGGGAAGGGAGGAAAACAGAAACTTCAGCAAATCTGCTCTTTGATTCAGAACTGGAATTTCGAGGCTGTTTTAGCTAGGTTTCCTGACACTCCTTGACTTAATCCATCTTTCCTGTGGTAAGGACAGGAGCCTCCCAAATTTTGTGAAAATCTGAGCAGTGGAGAGTGTTTTTAAGGGGGAAACAGTGCAGTTGTTTAAATAATCCCGGGCCAATAGCATTTGGTAGGTGGAGTTTGTGTTGTGTGCATTGCAAAACAAGATAATTCTGAATGAAGACCTTAAACATTACACGTGCTGGGACGATTCTGGTTCTGCTCTTTGTGCAAAAGAAACGAACGACGAGGTGGCTAGGCGTTGCTTACTATCTGCGAGTGAATGCAGCTTGTTGGGTAAGATTTTCAGGAGACTCCACGGGAAGGATTTATCAGCAGCTCTTATGAATATTTCATGAGTTGATATATTCAGCTGAATGAATTCAGGGAGCGTCAGTGTGGAGCTCGCAGACAAGCCTCACCCACAAGGAGGCTACTGACATAGGAAGTGCTTTGGCGCATTTTCAGAGGCAAAGCCAGCCTGATAAAGCTCCTTGTGACAGTCTGCCTTGCCATTCTTCCAGCACGCTGCTCTTGCTCTGAGCGGCTCCTCTGTCCGAACCACAGCTCCGCAAATTGAGCTGAGAAGAGTTTGCAGACTGCTCAGCCTTCTCACCTGCAGCAGGCTCTCTGCTATGTTCCAGGGGTTTGTTTTGGGCGGTGAAAGCTAGCGCTTTGCACGAGACATGACAGCCAAAAATTCTTCAAAGGAACTTACTGCTTCTGAGTCTGACGTTTGCATAAAGACTTTCAAGGAGCAAATGCACTTAGAACTCGAGCTCCCGAGGCTGCCAGGAAACAGACCCACGTCTCCCAAAATCTCTCCACGAAGTTCGCCGAGGAACTCCCCATGCTTTTTCAGAAAGTTGCTGGTGAATAAGAGCATTCGGCAGCGGCGTCGCTTCACTGTGGCTCATACGTGGTAAGCCAGGATGAACGGGTGTCCACAGGGCTTTTCGGAGTCTTGCATTAGTGAGTGAAATTTCCGAAGTGGAACCTTTGAGTGGATTCCGAGTGCATGCCAGAAGTGTGAATGCTTGGGGAGAGCAGGTCAGCGGCAGAATGCAAGAAGGCTGAGCGTGCTAAATAGTCGCTGTGCTACCTGCTGTTTCTACATCAAACGTGCGGTAACCGGAGGGAGGCTCGAGAGCACAGCTTTTAAAAACACAGTCGATTCGAGGTGAATGGCGGAATAAAGGAGTGTTTAAGAATCAGATTCTGGTTTAGTCTCTGTTGAAGCAAGAGGTGGCTTTTTTGTTTGTGTGGTATATTTTGGATAGTTTTTAATAGAATACTTTTGGTGCAAGAATAAATATTTTCATCTTAGTTCTAATTTATTTCTTCAGGCCGTGTATCAAGTCTATCTTTATTCACTGTATCCCCATGTTTATCGTGTAGAAAACGGTGAGTTTTTAGTTTATTGACTTTTAGTTTACCCTAGTTAAGGAACGAGATACCCCATTCTCACTTCTGAATTTGCATGATTAATTTCCTTGATCCGTGCTTTCAAATGACTGTTATCTGTCTTTAGGAGCCCCTTGTTTTAAAAAAATAACTTAAAATGTACAGACATTTTGGAAATGCCTGTTAAGTAGATTCAAGAAACCTCTGTCAAAACTGCACTGAGTCTGCTGCCTTTCATATGTATGTTGCAGGGATGTAAACGCACTCACAGGGCCTCCTTAAACCAGGACCTAGGAAATGTACGCGAACACAGTGAGGCCAGAGTCCCTGGACTTGACAAACCCAGGTCACTTCAGATTTCTTTGAAGGATCTGTTTTCTTTCAGATTAAGGGACCCTCCAGAATTGATTATCTGTCCCTGAGTTTTATTTAATAGGGTCCACAGCAATAAAGGGAGCTAACTGGGATTCTGTGTCTCCATGCCAGGTTGCTAGCCAACATCATAAATGAAGATACCTGGTTTTTAAAAATGAAGTCACTTGAATGGTTTTCTGCCCATCTTAAATGTTTGTCTGCCTAAGCTCTTGCCTAATATATTGGCAAATTAGAGTCACCTCACAAAGATAGAACTTGCCTTTGACAAACACCACGTATCTGGCTACCACATACTTTATCTGGCTAATTGTGATATGCTTATTCTTATTTTCTGCCTGGGTCTGTTAGGTATCTAGTTGTTTTATTGGATAATATTTTGGTCATCTTCATGGTGAGTTAAATCTTGCTATTAATTGTAATCTGTTACTTGTGAAACACATGTGGTTAGTATTTTCAGAAACCTACCAATGGGCAGCATGTATAGGACAAGAAGGTTTACATAAAAGTATGTACTCATTTGAAAAAGCCCTCTCTCTCACACTTTACCTCATCCCTAACATATATCTATTTTTATCTGGTTTTCTGAGCAGTACAACTGAATAGGGGAAGATAAATAGTTGTATTGTCAGTTAGATCTCATAAAAAAGGGAACGTACAGCTGGCTAATAGACACATATGTTTTACTACTCAGGGGAATGTTAAATAACTATTTGGGCCATAAGGACATTTTAATTTTAGGTAGGTAGTTTTCAAAGAATGGTAAATCTTCTTAAAGCCTTGGCGATACTTTTCTTAACATATCATTTTTGTTTCTGAATATAATAATGTGACCTTTCTTTTTCTCAGAATAAATTTTTGATGTGCTAGGAGCTATAAATACTAGCGATGTTTTTTCTTTTCGGAAGCACCAAAATTTAGAATGATTAAAGAACCAATTTTGCTCATGCCTTATACAAAGTTTCTTGCAGCAATTTGCAAAAAGAACAACTTAATGATCTCAGGTTAGTTATGCTAATAACACGATTTTATTTTAGGTGAGATAAAACAAAATTTTCCACAATTGCCATAAAAGAAAGCACATGGGTTTGATATAATGTTCTCCAACATAGGCTAAAAGAATTCATTAATCATCAAACTTAAAAAATAACTTTAGTTATGACCATGATTCATTTTCACCCTTTTCTTTTCTTCCAACTCACACAACTCCCCTTCTTAGCTTTCTGAGTAAAAGTGCACATAGTTCATTCCCAGCTCTTGACTAGGTCCCTATATAATTATTGCTGTTGTCTTATCTGAGTATCGGCTTAGTATTTTTCAAATTTATTTTCATAAAGTATGTCATGACAATCTCTATTTGGAAAATATCCATGTATCATATGTATTGGAATGACTCCCTAATCTTAAAAAAATTATGTGCTGCTTTTTTTTTGCATGCTATACGAAACAGTTACATGTAGACATAAGAGCAGAAATACTTTATTTTTGCCTCTTTTTCATGATGAAATGTAACCAGCCTTTCATGATCAATGATTGGTGTTTTCCCAACCATGCATTTAAGTTAGAAATTCCAAGATATACACTTAGAAGTCTCTAAAAACATGTTATTACTTTACAGTAGACAGTAGGCTTCTCTTTAGAAGATTGGATTGTTTTGATTCTAACATCAAAATTAAAGTAATTTTCATGAAGAAGCTAAACAATGAAGAGGATACTGTTTATATCTTGACCCATGGAACAGCTTGTTATCTTTAGTTATTTGTGGATTTCATATTTTTGTGACATGAATGTACAGTTCTGGTTTTGAAAACCCAAAGTATGGCAGAAGGTTTAGGGAACATTTGTGAAATTCTGCCTTTGGGATTATTTTTGAGATATATGAAGAAAAAGAGATATTCATTGTGTTGTCACTAATCAGAATGTATACACAGCCCCAAATCTGGAGCTTGGATGATCATGTCATTACTCTCTTCTGTCCTTGGAGGGAACCACAGTGACTCCATCTTTGATATACGGGAACCTCTCCTACTCTTAAGACTGTAGAGAAAGCGTCTCCCTAATCTTGTTCAGTACAAAGTTTTCCCACTTCCTTGTCAGATGTCAGAGAATTCTTCCTCATAATCAACCTATATAATTTTTATGTAATATATCTTTTCCCCCTCAAAGGATAGTAAAAGACTTGCAAGAATCTACATAAATCTGAAGAGCATCATCAGTTGGTCCCAGGGTTTTCTTTTTATTCCCTCAACATATACAATTGAGCCTTGCTGTGAGCAAGGAAAGAGAAATATTCTGATTCAACCTACATGTATTCCAGCACCTGCCGTGTTTTAAATTCTTTACTAGAATATTCACACGTATAATCTCACTTACGTTTCATACTCCAAATTTAGGTTCTTTCAGTATTTTATGTTGCAGACATAAAAAGTATTCTGAGTTTCTTGAGCTGCTTCTCAGTGTTTCTGTTCAGTTAATCACTGTTTTGACTCTGAACCACGATTTTGAAATTTTCAAATTCTGCTCTGCATTCATGGTACCCCCCCCAATGGGTACCATGCTTCTTGTTAGATCACGTGAGGACATCTGGGTGAGAAGCGTGTCGCCCACTGCAAGGTGCTCATGGGATGCTCAGCATTGCCGGAAGGGAATAGGGAGGTGATGGCCCACATCCTGAGGTCATCGTGTCATTTATCCCCGCACCCAAACCTGATCAAGGCCCGGGATCACACTACCTGGGGTGTGCAGTGCCTTGTTCTCTTGTCTGACGCTGGCCGTGCTGGGAGCAGCTCTTCAGCCTTCTCCCGTGTGCCGATGTGCCAGCCTCAGTCTTCGGTTTTCCTTGGTGCAAAAAGCTTCGGCCGCCGCTCTCAAATCCATCCTGTGTCCACTGAAGCCCTCCCCACAGTGCTGTCCTCCTGAGCAGTGAGCATGTGGACCTGCGCCCCCTCGGTCAGAGCAGCTTGCCCAGGGCAACTAGCACGCTTTTAGGTAGCGTTCCCAGGAGAAAAACTTAGCCTTCCTCTTCCTCTTCTTCCTTCAGTTCTACCTGTGTCTTGAAAATCTTTCCTTATATTAACAAAGATTCATGAAATGTACTTTCGCCTCATTTTTGAATAGAAAAGTGTTAAAAGCCGCAGTTTATGTCATAAAGGGATGCATATGTGGCAAAAGCCAACACTGGGACCACCGGGAAGACAAGAAAACAGTGACTGTAGCACTTGCTTGACCTTCCTCTGAACTCCGGGCGCACTGGTCGTAGCATACAGCTTGGTCCCAGTTTGTTTGCTAAACCTATTAAACCTGTCTACTGTTCTTCTTCAGTTGCCTCGAATTCTGTCCGAGTAAACGGAGCATGTCTGCGCTTCTGCCTATTTATTGATTGTGCATCGATCAAAGAAAGACATTTGTTGAGATCTTACCATGTTCCTGGCCCAGTACCGGGCTTGGTTGTTACAAAAGAAGGAGAAGGAGAAGGAGAAGGAACCTTAACTCATAGACTAGGTAGAAGACACACTTGCAGTTTGCAGTGAGCCAGTGGAGTAGGAATAGCGTTAATAAAGTTTGACGTGGAAGGTGGCATGCGGCCACAGGAGACATAGCTCTCACCAGAGCATGAGTCAGTGGTCAGGGAAGGTGTGGAGAGGAGATGCCACTCAAGATGTTCCTTCTTAAGAGTGAATAGGACAGCTTTAGGCAGAGAGTGAGAAGAGAGGGTAATTTTTGGCCAAGTAATAAGAAGGAAAGAAACAGTGAGTGCTCTCGTTTATTCAACATTTTCAATGTGTCTGACGTCGTTCAAAGTGTATTTGCATGTTTAACCCCATAACAAGCCCATGACTTTGTACTACAGGTCGACCATGCCCTGTGTGAAATGCTTGGGATGCAGTGTTTCATATTTTGAATTTTTGGATCACAGAGGCTCAACTCGTGCTAATATTTCTGTCTTATAGGCCAAGGAAGGGAGGTCAGAGAAGGTAAGTGATTTGCCAAAAGAGCACGACCTGACAATGGCTGAGCTGAGCTGAGCCTCTGAGTGCGGGGAACATGCATGCTCTTGGGGTTACCGTACAAGATGGAAAGTGGCAAAGACAGAAAGCACAGCTGTGCTCATCAGTTAGAGCCACAGCCTACGATTCCAGGATCGTTACAGGACTCAGGGCTTTCGTCCACCATCAGTGGGGAGCCACTGGAAGGGACTGGCGTCCACGGTTTCTCCTTCAGAGAGGGGCTGTGCAGGTAGTGTAAGGAATGGATTGGAGGACAAGGAGATTAGAGGCACGGGGAGACAGAAGCACATGCATTCGAGAGGTAATAACTTCTAATTGTATTGTGTACCGCGTCATTGGGAACTGTGCTCATGATATTCTTTATGATTTGACCAATTACTATTGGTGGGAAGTGGGAAGAAAGTTCACGAACTTGGTATTCCTTGCATTCATTGGCTACAGCATGATGCTATGTGTAGTGTTAGCTGTTACTCTACCCCACATGTGTCACAAGTAGTCATTGCCTGGGGGGATGGCTGGGTCTGGGGAAACCCTGTCATCTCAGTCCTACTTTACTAGAAATGTAAACCACCACTACTTTAACTTAAATCTCCTCAGGCTTTTCCTTTTTAAAACGGGATTGTCTTACTCCACAATTTGAATCAAATGCCAGGGGAAATCTATGCCTTGTAGCTTGAGTCTGTTACTTTCATCGTTGCAGGCATTTTATCAGTCAGTCTATAAATGGCATCTTCCTGGCCATTTAGTGTCCCCAGGTCTTCAATATATTGTGTTTTTAAAAGACTTACTGTAAAAATGGCCTTGCTGAGAAACAGTGAAAACCCCAAGGATAAAGGCCAGAAGGAGGTCCCGGAAGCCTGCTTGCTTCCTGACTCCAAAAATCTGAGACCTTTCTGCAAAATCCTATTTGTTTGCTTTTTCCATTTCTTCCTCTTTCAGATCTCCAAGTTTTTCTCCTTGAGTTTTATAGAGTTTCCTTCTTTCGCATCACTGTCAAGCACCACTACTTTATGCTGGGGGCATCCAAGTGGTCCTCAGAGCAGAGTCTGAACCCTTAACTGTGGCTGGGAAGCTCCTGGTGCTCTGGCAATAAGCGGACTCTGACCTCAGCCGCCGCTGTGCAGCCCTGCGAGCCTGCTTGCCTTTCATCCAGGAGCCAAGTGTTTCTACCCTGAGCCTTGGCACTTGGTTTCCCTCTGCCTGGAAGATTAGGACCATGATTGTTGTCTTGGCTTATTCTTCCTTCCAGGCTTCTACTCAGATGTCAGAGTGGAGAGGCTTGACTGCGTCCCTTCTTTGTACTACGCTTTTGCTTTTCAGTCCCTTCTTCCACTTAACTTTCCTCCTCCCTTTCCTCCTCTTCCCCTTTTTCCTTTTCCTCTCTGTGTGTGTGTGTGTGTACACTGGAGTTTGAAAGCAGAGCCTTTACACTGAACTGCATTTTCAGTCCTTTTTAAGACAGGGTCTCAGTAAACTGCTGAGTTGCCCAGGCTGGGCTTGAACCTGCGCTCCTTCTGCATCAGCCTCCCACTGCCGGGATTGCAGGCATGCACTGACACGCTTGGCTTTTATTTTTCTTCTTGACACTTATCACCTGAAAACTCCAGCTGTTTGTTTGTTACATTGCTTTCTCATCACCCAGCACTCTACTAAATTGTATCTGGCCATCGATTCTGTCCTGTGCTTTATATCCCGGAACACACAGAAAAGACTGAGGTTTACTAAATACTTGTTGAGAAAAATAAAAAGAAGCATCGATATGATTTCTATTTCCTATTCTTTATTCTTCGATCGTCTTTACTTTACTTTGATATGAAGGAGGAGAGGAAGCTCAGTCGGTACTTACTCTGTAAACATCCTTGCTCCGTTCATCTCTTAATAGCTGTGTTCGCTTTCTGCCCGAAGAGTTCCTCTAACTTGCTTCCTATTTTGTGCTATGACTTGGGGATACGGGTTTAATGATAATAGCGGCTAAGCGTTTTGCATGGCAAACCATTTAATTAAGCCACTGTGAACCAATCACGCTACCTAACCTGTAGCCCACATTTGTCTAAAACACTGAGCAGTTATTTGTTTGCTTATTCTTCATGCATCCAACAGCACAGTTGGTGCTTCAGCTCGGGAAAGCGCTACGTACCTCTCAGTAACCATCTGGCTGAGACTGTGACCACAGCAATCCATTTGTTATTTTGACTGCAAAGTGTTCACTTATCACAGATTAGAATATTTGATCATCTATGTTTTTGTGACATTTGCAATGCTGAAAGCTACACTGATTTGAGTGTTTATGGGATTACCCCTGGGAATACGGAAGTAGAGTCTACGACTTGATAGCACCAGCACAGAACTTTTCACTTGGTTCTGTCTCCTTTTATTCTGACCTAGGAGGTTGGATACTCCTACCATGGGAATTTGGATGACACAGATACCACTGTGTGTGCTACGTTAAAAAAAGTAACTTGGTGACCTTTTCAAGTCGCTTCTTGCTAGAACTTGGGAGTTTCGTCTTCGAGGGAGACTAGTAATGACCGTGTCCTAAGATCTTTTGTGCAAGAGAATGTTTGTGTCACTGTGTGTCATCTGGCAGTGCCAAACTTGTCCTCCTCTTCCAAACTATGCTCCTTACCGCTCAGGCTTGTTGCCGATTAGAGAGACGGGCCATGGTGTGGCTTTGAGGAGAAGCCCTTTAAAACTACACTTTCTGGACATCACTGTTCTGGGTGTCATTTGAGGATTCTTTGAAATAGAGCATGAGGATTGTCTGCTTCCTGTCCTGGATCCTAGCAAGGCATCGTGGGGAACTACTGGCTTAGGAAGCTGACGATTCTTGTATAGATTCCGTAAGCGCCAAGTGCTTCAAGACCACCACCTGAAGAGATAAATGAGTGCAGAACAAAACGAAACCTGTGTGTTTCTGCTTGGTAAAGATGCAGAGATTCCTGAGTTCTGTGCATCTAGATGTGCAGCATTGGAAGTTGGAGACATGAAGAGGATGACAGTATCTGTTGGCTCAACAGAGGTCACTGGCAATGAAAATTTTAAATTTCAAAAGGTTTTGTGGAGAGTCCACCGAGTACCTTTGCCTAGATATACCATCTGTTAATCTAGTTCCATACTCTGTGCCCCTTTCCACATGCAAGGTCATACATACTCTGTTTGCTTTTGGATGAAGAGAACACATTCAGCTGGACAGCAGTAGTATGTCTTTTTAGGGTATGGAATTATTTCTGTTCTACCGGGATGTTCTCATACCCAATTTAAGAATTTGATGTTTTTGGTAACTCCCTTTGTTTTAGCTTTTATTATTATTAGTCCATGTTTGCGTACATTATGTGCATTTTCACTGTGAGGAGTTGGTACATGTTTATGGCACATCTTGATTCTCTTTATGTCCCTTTCTCCACATCCCCATCTTGGTCTCCTTCCCTGTCTGTCTCCCTGTTTCCTATTATCTATCTCACATTTCGCTGTTGAATTTATTGATATTTCAAGTTTCTCATATAAGAGACATCACACAATATTTAAGCTTGTGTGTCTGATTTATTTTACTTAACATTGTGGTCTTCTCACCAATGTGCTAACATATTAACAAGTTAGAAATAAATTTGTGGCCCTTTGCTTCTTTAAGTAAACCATTGAAATAAAAAGGAAGGTTAGAAGGATCTGTAATAGTTTATGACTTTCCATTATGATACTTGGCTGGTTTTAGGCACTTGAAAAGCTTTTAAATTGATGTCTTTGCAGATCCGCAAATTTTCCTTTCCATGAAAGGAGGTAATTTCTTTGTCCGAAAGTATGAAACTTGTATCAGTTGTGTTGTGCATTATATAATGTCTTATATTATACATAAGGTTATATCATTGCATAATTTTGAGATTTATTTTTCACCCAATCTTAATTATTTTTAATTTGGAATCCTATTTTTAGCATAATCTTTGTTTTGTGCACCTTCATCTCAAGTCAAGGAAGCTAGATTGGACATCAATATTTTCTCTGGATTTACTATTGACATTTTAGATTGACCAATTAACTGTCTTAAACTCAAGTTCCTTCATTTGCAAATTCGATAAAATAACCTTACCTTCAAATACTTTCAAATGTTAATTTAACTTTAGAAACAGGTCTATCTAGCCTACCAGCAATCCATCTTTTGAGATAATGTAGTAAAGTACACAATATTTCATGCACTGTAACTCATCATAGATATTGCTGCTTTATTATCTTCCTAAATCTCTAAACATACATAAACATTTGCATTATCCTCAGACTTGATTGGTGAAGCAGAAACTAATTTTTATTTTCTGAAAACATTTCTGGGTATGGAATGTGAATATTTCATTGTGAAGTGCTCATTTGAAAAAGTCAAAGTATACATGAGCTTGTAAAGAAATACATTTATAATAGTCACACAGTGACAGTTCAGTATACTGGAGAAAAATATCATTTACTCTTATGTAATACTAACATCCTAATGAACTGAGATGATTTATATTAAAATACAGTAATGATTGGAAGATCCAGTATGACTAGCTTATGTCCCCAATAAGAGGTTTTGTTTTGCTCTCATTGATGTATCTTTAAAAGCTGTTTGCTATCATTCAGGGTGCGAAAGAGATAGGAAGAGACCACTTTAAAGTTATTCTGTCCATTTGCACCAATAAATTTGAAAGGAAAAGAAAAAAACAAAACATAAGAAGACGCCTGGACTATTTCAGGATCCTGCATATAAAAAGCCAATATAGGATTCAGTGAACAAATGCCTGGGAAGGATTCCAGTGCTCTCAAAAACTCATTTCTCACCAAGTGTCTCCTTGCCACTCTCTGTTCCTCCACAAAATTAATAAGCCCAGAAGCGGTGCTAGCGAAGGTGTGAGGGCACGCTGCGGCGTGCGTCATAATTACTTCGGCGGTTTAGACTGGGTACCCCTAGCTCATCAGCAGGACGGTTTCCAGCTCCTGAAGAGAGGTCAGGGAGACGGGACAAATACATCATGACATTAAGTCCCTCTTGCTGGCCCCTGACTTACCCGCGACTCCCCCTGAGATCTGACCCTTGAAATCCGCCTGTAAAATTTAACTTCGCGGCACTAACCTGACCTGTCCCTTACCTGTCATCCTGGTGTGAGCTCGCCTGTAAAGCACAGTTCCATCTCTAAAGTGCTTGTTTTTAGCAGAACAACAAGGAGGCTGAAGGAGGCCAGGGGCTGTGCCTCAAAGACTGCAGCATTTAGGAGCTAGAACGAGTGAGGCGGACAATTTCTGTGAGTATCCTGGATTATTTCCTTCAATTCATAAAGCTGTGCATCAGTGTTTATTTATATTTTCCTGTTTTATAGCTATAATTTTAAAACAATTTTATAACTTAATTTTTAAATAGATCACTGTTTCTTTTCTGTTATATCACTGAATTCTTCAAAAGTAATATAGTTAAAATACTCAGAAAACAAAAAGAAACAAAGACTATAGCATTTAAATTCCATCTCCATTTTTTTGCCTTTTTTTGTCTTTTTGAGACAGGGTCTCACTATGAAGTTCAGGCTGGCCTTGGGCTCACTTCATAGCCCAGGCTGGCCTCAAACTCACAGTGATCCTCCTGCCTCAGCCTCCCAGGTGCTGGGATTACAGGCATGCTCCACCACGCCTGGTCTTTTTTTTTTTTTTTTTACTAGAATTTAGGTTTTAGGCAAACCATTTAATGTATCTTAGTTCCACTTTTTACATATGCAGAATTAAATAAAATGTCACTTGTATTTCATTAGGGCTTCATGAACATTAATTAAATAAAGTCATATGAGTAAAATAATTAGTATGATCCTTGCCCATTGGCAGATAATCAGTAGATAGCAGTTGATTAACATGTCCAGAACATAATATTTCACATAAAATTATATAACAGAAATCACTTAAATATTTTTATGTCATAGATTAAATAAGTTTTTATAAAGCAACTGTAGTACATCTTAAATATACTTTTTTAGACCACTTAGCTATTACTTAGTTTCATGCATTACTTTATTTTGAAGCCTGTATTATGTGTCTTCACTTTAATAAAATTAAATAAAACCTATGTGTTATAGGTTATGTTTATGCTCATTCTTCACAAAGATAACAGTAAATGACTTTGACCATAAAAATCAACCTTTGTCTTTCAAATTCCAATTGCAGTACCTTCTGGAATTTGATACTTTTCTCCATTAGTGAAACTAGACAGCATTGAAGCACTCATTCTTCAAATTAGTGGCAATACCTTTTTACTAAATTAAAGCCCTAATGGGAAGTCTTTTTCAAGTAGTAGAACGTCTCTTAAGTTGTTTTCCCTAGGTTTTAGTCTCTAACCTCCTGGTGACCTGTTTATGTAAGAAAGTTTATTCATAGAGGCAATGGAAAAGTTCCTCAGACCCAGAGCCCACCATCTAGACATACATCCTGGCGCCGTCCCTCACAAACTGTTTTATATTTAATTTTCATTGTGCAAGTGGGGGAGATGTCGTTATTTAACCTTTGTGAGCCTGAACTTCCCAATCAGTAAACTAGAGATAAAACAGTAATACTGATTTCTCTGTATGACATTTACAAGTATCAATTACTTTGTGGGAAACATGGCAACAGAAAGATAAATTTCCCAAACAAAATAATGATAAACCATTATTATAGGCTATTAATGAAGCATAAAAAGTGATGTGCTTGACTTCAGGGCTACAGGTGTATTTTGGTGGTATGGACAAGGCATCCTGCTAATAAACATTCTTAAATACCTGAGATGTTGCTCCAGGTTTCTTTTACAAAAGGTCAGCGGCATTTGTGCCGTGTGGATCCACTTAGGTCAGACATCGTGTGGAGACAAGGGTCGGGATAAATGGTCCTTTGGATCTTTCCTCCCTAGGTATTGGTATCACTTTCATGCTTCCTGCAGAAGATAATACCAAGCTCATATGAGTAATACATAATGCAGTGTAACTTGTATTTAACCTTTATCTGGATGACATTACAACATCTAAATCAAATTGCTCCTTATTTCCTGGTGGTTTCCAAGAACACTTAAGGATGAATGCAAAAATAAAGGTTATTGCTTCTCTTTGGACAAAGATTTCCCTCTTGCCTCATCATCGATCAGGCTGATTCTGTCTCTGTGCAGTTTAAAGGCAGGTAAAGGTCATGTTTTTAAGGTAAGTACTTCTGCTTAAATGAACCAATAGTCATTAAAAATGGCTACACAGGTACACTCAGTGCTTAGCGACAGTGAAACATAAAGTAGAATACTTTAGGACTTCATGAGAATTTCTAGCTCTGTGTAAAATAATAAAAGGAGGAGTCTGAGGAACCTATCTGGAAAGTGTAGATTAAATTAAGCAATTGCTTCATCTGAATAAGGCTTTGCAGCAGGTCCTAGTTTGAAGGTGCTATCTTCATAAGCACAATGCTTGCTTGGGATTCAAGGGATCTGAGTTTTTATGCAGGCTGAATCGAGCCCCAGGGCACGGAGAGCACATGTGCTTATTACCTGCCCTGTCACCCCTACTCGTGTGTGCTGAGGGATGAATATTCAATAGCAGTGTTTACAGTGGGGTCTGGCTGTTTGCAGAGGAACACGTCAGCAGCATTCAGAAGAGAAAGGAATGCTCATAATAAGTTCTATATCCATCAAATTTTTTAAACGTTTCAACTTTAAAATGTGCAAATACATTTTACATCTAACGTGAATCCTTGCCCAGTATTAGTGCCCTGTGGGTTTAAGCATTGGTGTTTAGGGCTCCTTGCAGCATTGCTGTGCTTGTGTACTTTAGCTTCTTTTTTTTTCGGTGGGGAAAATCCAGATGGGCAGAGTTGCTTGCATTTGCACTTATTAAAAAAATTTAGAATTTTTTTAGCTCACACAGAGAAACATGAAATTGCAGATAAGAGGGTCGCCACATCATGCTTCAATATATGTAAACATTGTGCAATGTTTAAATCATGTTGGATATATTTGTCTTCTCAAACATTTATAATTTCTATATGGCGGGCGCGTCAAATCCTTTCTCCTAGCTTTTTAGAGTGACCGGCACATTATTGCAATCTGTAATCTGTGTAGTAGCAGCCAGAGCCTCTCGCTCCTGTCAGACTGTAAGTCAGTACCTATTGATCAGTTCCGATAAGCAAATATGTATTGTTGGCCGATGCTAACGCAGTGCACTTTGCCACTGAGAAGCCTCGGGCTGGGTGGAGAGAATACGTGGTTGTTGGTCTGTGAAATGATTTTAATTGCGTAGCTACAAGTGTTAGAAGTATACAGCAATAAAATATAAGCCTCATCCTTTGCTACCAGGCAGTGCCAATCTGACTAGGGAACTAAAGGTTCTAGCAGCCTCCAGCTGCCAAGCTCTGCTGGAAAACATCCAAAATGATCACGCTGTCATGTCCCTTCATTAAAATCTTCCTTTTCGTGTGGGCCTGGTAAATTCGTCTATTTAAGCATCACTGACTCATTGGGCTCAGTAGGTGATTTCATTTTCAGGGAATAAATATTAAACCTGAAGGATTGATCTCTACTTAGATAATCCGGCACATTAGAGAGCAGAGGCAAAGGGAAATGTTTTAGAGGAGGGAAGGGTTCTTTCCAGTCAGGGCAGGGGACACAGGTAATGGCCAGAACGTCCCACGCCTGTAGGTGTATTTACAAGCCATGCATGCACTCATTCACCAGGTCTGCCAACTTCCTGTTGGTGCCTGTTTCCTACTCCCCTTCTTGTTTCTCTGAGTCTCTGGGTGTGTGGTCAAGGCCAGCTCCACCAGCGCACTCCAGTTCTTATGCCCTCTTACCCACAAGGCTGCTGCACCTGTCGCTCCTGCTTCCTGCTTCATTCGCTTCCTTGCGTGTTAAGTGATCTCTGTTTGTCCACAAACCTGCTCATCCATGTTCTTTGCGAAGGCTTCTTTGACCCAGGCGCCCTTCCATCTATACTCTGCTTCACCACTGATAGTAAAGCTGTCTTGCATAATTGTCTCTAAGGCTTTCCTCGTGGCTTCCCCTTCAGTTCTCTTTTGGAAACTTCTCATCAAGTCTTCTCCTCCTTTGTCTCCGCTGAAAGTGTTCTTACTGTGTTATGTCATCCGTGTGCGGACTGCATGACCTCATCCAGCGAGGTCTGTCAGCAGCACATCACTCAGGCAGTTATTACCTTCTTCCTGAAACAATGACTTTACTCAGATTCCAGGACACTAAGGCCTCTTCTTCCGCTTCGACAGGCTGCTCTTTCTCAGTGTTCTCAAGTGGTTTGCCCTCGTGTGTGTGAACTTTCTGAATACTGGAAAGGCCTAGAGGAGTATAACTCTCTCCTCTCCACCTCTCTCCTCCATCCTTTTCCCTCCCTTGCCTCTCTCCCCTTCCCTCTTTGTCTCTCTCTCTCCCCTCCCCCCTCTTATTTTATTGTCTATAGCATTCCCTAGGCCAAGTACCAAACTTAGATCATGGCTTTAGACCCCATCTGTATGCTGATGACTTCCAAATTTATATCCCCGGCTAGATCCTTCCACTGAACCCTAAACCTATATATCTATCCAACTGCCTTCTTGACAGCTCAAACTTAGCTCCTACGAAACTGTTGTCATGGGTTTTGCCCCCTCCACCTCACCTTCTTTACAATCTGTTTCCAATCTTCTCCATCTTGGTAAAACGCTATTCTGTATTTACAGTTGCTCAAGCTAGAAGTCTTGCAGTCTTGCATAACTGTTTTTCTCTGATATTTCACATTCCATTTGCATCAACAAATCCTATCTGCTCCACTTTCACAGCGAAGCCAGAGTCTGACCATTTTTTATCACCATCAGCCAGCGCAGCCGTCCGCGTCACTGTTACCTCATGTTGGATTGCTAAACCAACCCTTACCTGATCTCCCTACTTTTACCCTTCCCACTCTATCAGGCATCCCCTGGGCAGCTGCCAGGCCGAGCCTTCCTAACATGTGAGCCTCTGTACCCCTCCTCTCTGCAGAATCCCCTGCATATCCGGTCTCAGAGTCTGCGCAGAGCGCATGTGCCACTCCTGCGTTGGCCCGGTGGTCTCATCCCTTACGTCTCCAACTCCCTCCCTTTTCTCCACACCTCTCCAGCCAGGCTGCTCTACTTCCTGGTCGCAGTGGTCTCGTAGCAAGGCCTCTGCTCTTTCTTGTTATCAGGAAAGAATTTCTCCCAGATACCTGCATAGTCTTTTTCTTTCCTTTTTCAGATGATTGCTTCCATTTACCTGATTGGAGACTCTCCGGATCCTCTGTATAGAGCAGCACTCCCAACCCAGTCTTCCTATCATCTTTAGATGGGCATTGGTTACCACATAGCCCTGCCACCACCTTATGTATACATCTGCACCCATATCTGTATGTAAATATGGACACCTACGCACATATCCATATTCATGTCTGTATCGTCTGTATCTAAATCCATCTTATTCTCTGCTTCTTCCCGCTAGAACGTAAACTCTAGTGAATGAAGAGACAAATGAATTGTAGACTATTTGGACCCCTTCCAACTTTAAGCACAGAGCCCCCAAGTTGAATGAGAGAGAAATGTGAACGGATAATCTAAAATGCAACTTGAGAAATAAAATGAAATGGTAAAAGTAACTACCCCCCAAGTGGTAATTTTATCTGCAAATTATATATATGAGAAAAATATGCTGAACTTACAGTAAGAAAACTTAAATTCATGTTTGGATCATACTGTTGAATAGGTTGGCCACCAGACAAACAACTAATCCAGTCTCCTCTTCCTATTGTGCTATCAAATTTGTCTTATGTGTTTGTGAAGGGTGACACAGATAAGAGGCACCAAGTAGATGCTAGTTTTCTCTGCTTGCATATCCAGTTCTTCACTTAACATTTACAGAGTTAGTTCTCTATCATGCATTTTACTCTTCTACAACTCCTCAGTGACTTTCTAAATTCTAACCTCACTGACTTCCTCCCATCTTCATCCTGTAAGATTTTATGGCATCATCTGATGCTAAAATCAGAATCACCCTCAAAGATTCGTCATCGTCCCCCCTTGCTCCAACAATATCAAAAGGACTGGCAATCCCTTTAGTTCTATTTCTACAGATAGAAAGTGGACCAATGTTTAATGTTAAAGGAGAGCAAGTGAACATTTATTTTTTAATGGGAGGTTGTCTCTTTAACTCTCAGTAACAGTCATTCTTACCATGTCACTAACAGGTCAGTGAAAAAGAATATTCATGGAGTACATACACAGGGAATTGCCCCTAAAAACCATGACCTCTTTTCTCTCTTGCGTTACAGCCAGCGTATTGAAAGAACAGCAAGATGAGCATTTTCAGGAGAGATGTCATCATTGTAAATGTTACATGAAGGGAATTATGTGGAAGACATGATGATCAGGTGTCACTGTATTAGACTGATCCAGTGGGGGCAAACCTATGGCACGCGTGCCTCAGTGGGCTTTTTGTGTCCCTTAAAGCTCTACCACGTTCACCATCACTGACACTAATCTCTCTGAGGACAAGCGCTGTCTCTTTTTCTCTGGCAAGTAGCTGTGGCACTGAAGTTCTTGTCTTTTGTTCTTTAAGGTGTCTGCATTGCTGCTCATGCTGTAAATTTACACTGGGAAATTAGCAGCCCAAGGGAGAGCTAATAATATAACATCTGAAATCATGGGCTATGAGGGAACCCACTCACATAATTATTTGTCAAGCAATTAGGATATTTAAAAAATGCGAACAGATGTACAATAGAGATTAACAAAATGAAAAGAAAACCCTTTTTTATATAAACATAATGAATAAAGATATGCTTTTCTAGGTGGTGCTAATTTAAAACCTCTTTATTCTAGAGATTCAGTTGAGAAGTTATTGTTAATGAATACCTAGAACTTAGTGTTTTCATTTTTATAATAGTGAAAAATACAGAGAATTAAATCTTATCACTTTTGCCCAGATCCAAATACCATTTTTTTGTACTTTCATGCCAGCTATTTTTAGCCAATTTTTCACCAGTTGGGAACTCTTAAGGGTTGTTTAGTTTTCAATGAAAGGCAATCTTTTGTGGAGTTTACATCCTAAATATTTTCTGGTTTTGCAGTAGCATACAGGAGACATATTCATTGTGTTTGGATTGGGATTTTCATTTTTAACATGCTCTCGAATTCTCTAGGCATTTAATGTTTCCATCTGGTCCTCAGAAAAGATTTCCCGTTTGTGATGCTGCTCAGGCTTCTGCTCGAAGTGCATCATTACGATTCCACCCATCACTCCGGTTTGATAGAGCTCATACTTGTTAGACTTCGGGTCTCTTTGTTTATTTATTTATTTATTTTTCTTTCTTAAACCTACTAATAAGATTTGCTTTTAATGGTGCAACTCTCTCTGAAAGTAATCTCAGCGTGCAGATCGTGACGACATCTTGCTCCTCACTTCCGTCTGTGCAGTTTGAAGCTGGGAAGGCAGGGAAAGTTACCACGCAGCGAGCCCAGGCCCGGAACAGTGTTCTTACAGCTCTCTTCATTTAACAATCTGTCCCCAGTCGTCACAGATGGAGGAGATATTTTCAAGGACTTGAACATTTTTGGTTTTTTTTGGGAATAGCCAAACAACTAGGAATTCCCCTTGCTGGGTTCAGTAGTTAGGTGCTGGGCATCGTTTGAGGAGTTTCTAGCTTTGGGGCAGGTCTCGTCTACATAGCTAGATGTGTGCTGTTTGTGAATTTGTTTGCCAAGTACATGTGTGGCCCTCGCTATATGCCAGGTAGTGCTGATGACTTCACAGATATAAAATAATTTCATTCTCTTAGCAGCTTTATGAAGAAGATACCATTATCATCCTATAGAAGGATGAGGACACAGAGGCAAAAAGACCACAGCTAGCAAGTGGTAAAGACAGAGTTCAAACTCAGGTGGTCAGACTTGAGTCTCCTCGGTCTTCATTGCTAAATTATGCTGTGGCTGACGGTGCTCAGCTGCAGGATACCAAGAGTCCATCGCGCCTTTCTCGGAATTGAATTGTATATTCTAGGCACATCCCTCCCCGGCACCACGCTCGACTCATAGTTGGCATCAGCGAATGTTTATTTTAGAGTTTCGTGAAGAGCTCTTGCAATAATAACTGAGCTTATTGTAATTTGAAGTAGACAGAAGCAAAGACAAATTACCACGAGAGCCAGTGAAGAGGTTCTCCTCTTCCAGAATGTCAGGGAGTCCCCGGGACCTAACGGTAGAACATGCTTAAGACTCTGCTCATACCAGAGTGATGCTTCAGAGTTTGGATTTTCAACTCTTTTCAAAAAAGAGTTGTCTTTATTTCCCTAATTCCATTTTTTATTATTTCTCTGATTCTTATTTATTCATACAGTTTTTTTGAAGCAGCAGTTGATTGTGGAAAAGCAACATAAAATGTCCCACCTTAACTAAGCGTACAGTTCAGTAGTGCCAAGCACTTTCACACCGTGAAACCAGCGGCCAAACTCTTTTCATCATTGGAAACTGAAATTGTGTAACAATTACACAGCTCCCCATTCTCTCTTCTCTTTGGCTCCTGGCAGCCACCACATTGTTTATTCTTTCCTCTGCCTGTAAATATTTGGGTTGCTTCCATCTTTGGACTGTTGTGAATAATACTATTGTGAACATGGGTGCACAAATGTCTCTTTGAGATCCTACTTTCAGTTCTTCAGGGTATATACCTAGAAATGGAATTATCGGTTCATATCATAATTCTATTTTTAGTTTTTTGATGAACCATACCATAGTATTTTGCATAATGGTTGCACCATCTAACAATTCAACAGTGCACCAAGATTGCATTTTTTCTGTGTCCTTTCCAGTTTGTTAGTCTCAGTTTTGAGAGTAGCTGTGTTTTCATATGAAACATGTTCAAGCCCTTTGCATGCTTTTTATTGGTGTTTTTTGGTTAATATTCAGTTGCAGGGCTTCTTTATATATTCAGATATGTTGGTCATGTATCAGATCCCTTATCAGATGTATTGGTCACTTTTCTCCTGCTGGGACAAACTACCTAAGCCCTGCAGTTCAAAAGAGAGGAAGTTTATTTTGGCTCACAGTTTTAGTCTGAGGTTTGCTGGCTCCAAGACAGAAACATCACGGTGGAGGAGTGTGGTAGGGGAAAGCCATTCCTCAGCCAGGAAGCAGAGAAAGGCAGGAAGAGCCAGAGTGAGAGGGAGGGGCTGGCGACGGGAGATGTCCTTCATCCTCCAACCGAGTCCTACTTCCTCCAGCCCTACCTCCTAACAGCTCGTTCAGTGTGAACTCGTCACTGGGCTAATTCATTGAGGACGTAACTGTCCCATGAATGGATCACCTTCCGAGAGCCCTACCTCTGTACTCTGAGGGCTTCAGGGGGATGTTTTGGATCCAAATCATAACATCAGATATATAATTTACAAATATTTTCTCCCTTCTGTAAATTGTTACTTCACTCTGTTGACTGTATTTGAGGCAGACAAGATTTATTTATGTCTGCTTTATTCCCTGTGCTTTTTTGTGTCATTCCAAGAAATGACTGTCAAATACAATGTCATGAAGCTTTGCCCCCATGTTCCCTTATAATTTGGATCTTGTATTTAGGCACTCCATCCATTTTGAGTGGATTTTTGCTCATAGCGTAAGGTAAGGGTCCAACTCTGGTTTTTGCATGTGGCTCTCTGGCTCTCAAGATGACATTTGTTGAAAGCGTGGACACAGCTGTAAGTGAAACTCAAATTGCATGGCTTTAAACCTGTGGTTTTCATCAAACTGTGGTCCAAACCACAATACATTTAGAAGGAATCGTTTCTGTAGTTCTTACCTGGAGCACTTTTGTCTCCCTGAGGACCTTTGGCAATGTCTGGTGAATTTTTGAGTTGTCAAATCCTGGGGCAGCAGGAGCAGCCCATGCTATTTGTAGCTCTCAGGGAGAGAGAGCAAGGATTCTGCTTCACATCCTGCCGTGCACAGAGGGGCTCCTGCAGCAAGGTGATGTTTGGCCCCTTGGAACCCACAGTGCTGCGGTTGAGGGATAGGACCCGGGCTGCAGCAGGTCAGGGCAGTGCTATGGGAGTAGAAAGTTGGAGAGTTCGGTTTTCTTTTTCTTTGCCATTGGAAGGGTTGACATTATGATAACAGAGATGCCACCTAAGGGCATAATTACATGGCTAGTTGGTTTTGGAAGCACACTGAATTTTATACACATCTTGTTAGGTTTTTAACAACAGAATGCTATTCAGCATTGTTTTTGCTTTTAAGGCTGTTATTTCTTTCTTTTTCTTACCATAACTTCACCCATTTACACATTCAATTTCTCCATTTATTCAGAAAACAAATAAATAATTGTAGGTTTTACAGTAGCATTTGAGGTCCTATTGAGTGGTGTAATGGCCAGGGCTTACAAAAATGCCTAAGGTCTGCTTGGCCTGGCTACTATAATTTCTATTTTGAACTACTCCAGAGAAAAATGTCCAAAGGACAATATAAGCAGAAAACAGATCATTTTACAATAAGAAGAGAATTTAGAATATCTAGACTTGTATTTGATTTTCCAAAGCTTGAGTCTCTGCTAAACCGAGCTGGAACACATAGTAATTTCATATTGGATGGTCAAGGTCAGGGAAACTTTATTGAGAAGGTCATGATTGAGCTGAGACCTGACTGGCTAACGTTTTTAACAATGAGAACATTTGAAGTTAGGGTGTTTCCATCAGAAAGAGTAGAAAATCACAAGAGCAAAGGTTTTAAAGTGGTGATGAGTGTGGCATGACTGAGAAGCAGAAATGAGCAGGTGAGACTGATAGTGAGAATGAGCCAGGACAGCAGCAGTGTGCTGTAATAGGGGTAAAACCATACTTCTTTCTTCACAGGAAGAGAGAGAAACATTGAATTCAGTTACTCCTGGAATGGGAAGAATCCTTGAGAGATTATTTCAGTTTTAGAGGTCTGCTGTTGGCAGATGTGTTAGGCAGCTTTCCATGACTGTAACAAATACTTGAGATGATCAAGTTTTATGAGAAAGGTTAGTTATATGAGAAGGATTAGGAATGTGGATCATCAGACTGAAAATAATGTCATTTCCTAAAGTATCTATGGAGCACTGTCTTATGTTAGTGGAACATGCTCATATTATACCTTTATCTAGTCATTATCAATCGAGACCCCACTGAGTGCTGAGGCAGGCAGTGAATGTGTATTATAATAATTAAGTGATTTATGCTACGAACTGTGACCTGAAGATAAAATGCTACATTATGTAATAATGACCATAATTTTATGTTATAATGACAAGCCTACTTAAAATTGAAAACAACATTTCCTACCTTTTCTCTGCTTTTGGAACAAATTATACCCTTCTATTATTGGTAGTTTCAGTTTTTACCTTTAAATGCATATCATGTGTTGACATATAGTTTTGATGATGTGGTTAATAGAGATGGAAGTTTTCAATAGCATTGCCTGGGGCTAATAGTAACTAAATGCATTAGTGTTTTTCCTAGCTTCTCGTCATCAATTAAGGGGCAAAGTTTTAATTTATTTAAAAAGCAAGTTTTATAATATATTTACAGTTCGTGTAGATTTACTTAGGTATCCTATGAAAATTTATAGGATCAAATATTTTTTAAAAGGTTACGTCCAATATATCACAGCATTTCAGTTATTTCAAACCAAAACTCCATGGGCGTTCCTTTTTATTCAGGAACACAGACAATTAGATATTTGAATACCAGTTTAATCCTTTGTATAGCACAAACCTAAATCCAAGCTGAAAGCCTGTCTAGATTCAGTTTGGGGGATCAATTAAGTAGATAAAGCACTTATAGAGGTGCAGGACTTAAGTGTGCCCTGGTTCATTTCTGGGCATTATTACTATTATTATTATTTTTTTTTTTTTGCGACACCCGGGATTGAATTCACGGCCTTGTGCTTGCCAGGCAGGCACTTACACCACTGAGCTAAATCCCTGGCCCTTGTCTTTTTGAGATAGGGTCTCGTTATGCCATTCAGGCTGGTCTTGAGCTCACTTTGTAGCCCAGGCTGGTCTCAAACTCACAACAATCCCCGTCTCAGCCTCCCAACTGCTGGGATTGCTGGCATGTGCCACCAGGCCTGGCTTCTGGGTGTTACTGAATCCTTCAACTAGGATTCTTTTGTTTAGGTCAGCTGGTCCACGGTAACTTGGCATATTCACTCAAGACTGAGATCTATTCTGTACCGTGTACATAGGAGTCAAAGAAAAATTATCGTCATGACCAAGTACTTGTCAACACACAGAGGTATAATTTCCTTCTAAAGAGTTTGCATTAGTGTTAAGGATACTAGATAGATGTGTTTTTAAATTGCCTAAAGTCTGGCCTGACTGCTGTGTTGCTGGTCAACAGTTTAGGTGCAAGGATGCATCAGGCAGAGTAGAATTCAGATGAAGGAAGGTGTCTGGCACTGTAATAGTGAAAGTCAGGAAGTAAGGGGTCTGAGCCTATGGGCTCCTTAAAGAACAGTTAGGAACAATGCTGTTACCATCAGGTGGGGAGTCTAACTAGTAACCGTCTGTTGGTACCTTGGAGAGCTCCCATTGACCTCTAAACTTGGCTGTGGTTAAAAATTCACACCAGTTTTTGGCACCCTGAGCCCTAGGCCTACCTGGTGAGACCTGTCATTCTGCTGGGACTATCAAGTAATAAATGCAGCCGTACTTCAATTTGCTGTAATTAGATGTGTGGTGCTGAGACCTCATCTTTTTCCTATTAAACCTTTTTTCTATCATTCTGGATCATGGGCAATATTTTTAGGTTCTTTAAAGGGCCCTGTGCACGAAGAGAGACAAATAGTCCTACCAGGAGTTCACAGCGTTGGCACATTCTCTTTCCAGGGGAAGGAACATTTTCTGGCTGAGACGGAAGAAGTGTTGCCAAGGACAAGGTGACATATGCTCAGCTCCAATTAGTACAATTTGCAGTAGAAATGAACAACACTACCGAAGTTGAGAGAAGGAAGTTCTTATTGAGGGTATGGAACTGGGGAAGTTTCCATACAATAGGTCTTGATATCTATGTAAATTTGATGTATTCTTTGATCAGCGAATGATGTGAGAAGGAGCATACTATTATCCTAATACAACATTGGAAGGCTGAGGCAGGATGATTGTCATGAGTTTGAGGCCAGCCTGGGCTCCACAGTGAGTTCAAGGCCAGCCTGGACTACTTAGCAAAACTGTCTCAATTAAAACAGAACAAAAGAAAAAACTTATGAAAGCATTCAAGGGGAAGAGGGAATTCTAAATGGAGAAAATGGTCAGCATCAACATTCCACTGATTTCAGAGGGAGGCAATTACAAGACAAGGTCTTTATCTTCCCATAGCTTATATTCTACCCAAGGGAGAAAAGAAACACATAAGCATGAACCAACACTAGAATAATTACTGCTTCCATGGTAAAAAGAGTAATGAGGTATAGTAAAACTTAATACTGATGCTTAGGAGATAAAGGCTTCGCAATAAAAGAGCAGTACTGGGTAGTGCTAATTAGGACACCGTGTGGAAAATGCTTATCTTCTGATCTGAGCAACTATGTTGTTTCTCGTATCAGTGCCTCATAAGTGTATGTTGTGTGTGCTTAACTCAGAATTGAACTCAGGAAGAAAAGCCATAGCATAAAGGAAAAATAAAACGTTTCTACAGAAAGGTCTTAGTTACATATATTGTGACCATTAATGATATGAATCATTCCAGGCTGAGTTTATATTTAGCTCTTGGGCCGCCTACCTGCTATTTCTCAGACTCTCGCCTGCGTCTTGATTTTGGGTACTCTACTCTGAGACCATCCAGACAGTTACCCTCTGTTAGTGTGGAGTAGAGATGCTTATGCTTTCAGAGTCCCAGAGGAAAGAATAATAATCAGCAATGTTTATAAATGATAGATAAACACTGTATTCAATAGTATTTAATTAGATCTTTTGCCAAACCAGTTTCAGAACATTTCTAAAAATACAACTTCAGCTGGACAGTGTCTTCTTGGAACTAGGAATACTTCAGGGGCTGTTTCATTTACTGGATCTCCAATCAGGTGGCCATCCAACCTGCAGTAAGACCCTTGAGTTGGTCACCAGACTTGGTGTGACCACTTCCAAGATGGGAAACTCACTTCCCAAGGCAGTCCCTTCACTGTCTGCTAATTTTAACACTTGGAAAGCTCTTGCGATAAGCTAGAAGCAGTTTCTGTGACTTTCTGTTGTTCCAGTTTCTTTCCAGGGAAGCAAAACAATTAGGTCAATTCTTAATTTTATTTAATAAAATGCGTTGTGTAAACAGTTTGTGTGAGGAATTGTCTAGACTCCGCAAATGCTAAAATGAGAATAAAGATATGATATTTGCTCTCAGTGGGAAGATAGGTATTTAATAAATGTTTTTGTATCATTAAGTGTGTGTACAGATATTTTAATGATAATGCTTTCTCCTTTTCATCATTAATGGGCAAACTCTTGATATCTATGTAAATTTGATATATTCTTTGATGAATCAATGATGTGAGAATGAGCATACTATTATCCTAATGTTACCTGGAATGGCGATGCAAGCTTTTATTGCATACCCTATTCATATAACAAACTCAGATCCAGCCAGGTGTGGTAGCACACACACGCAGTCCTAGCACTTGGAAGGCTGAGGCAGGAGGATTGTCATGCATTCAAGGCCAGCCTGGAGTACATAGCAAAATTCTGCCTCAAAAACAAAACAAAGCAAAACAAAACAGAACAAAAATAAAAAACACTCAGATCCAATATTTATGTGCTCATTGTCAAATTATAAACTTTAATGACCAAACTAAAGTATTGTATGTATAAATAAAATTTTTAAAATACAGCATATATTCCAATAGTGTATTCCCACATCTTGGTAAAGTGACTTACACACCCCACTTTGGAGACTAGTGGTAGAGGGTAAGATTTATATCTTGAAAATTGACTTTGAGTCAATATTGAAAAATTTAGAGTTCTTCAAGGAAGTATATGATGTAAGTAATGTCTGTAAAACAATTTAGAAGAAAGCTGTGCAGCTTTAATAGATAAGTACAGTATTAAAAAATCAACTGTTGCAATACATGAAGAGGATGTAGAAGTTTGAAACCTCACCAAATAAGCTAAATCTCGATCCCACTGGAATCCTCATCACTCAGTAGGTCTCCTCCGTAGGGTAGAAATTGGAGATTTTATTAAAAATAAATATTTTAATACATCACAATTGTAGAGAGGCAAAATTTAAATACAGGAAGAAAAAGCAAGAAAGAAAATAATGCCTTTTTACCCTTTCCCTTCTCAGTCTGCTATCTGGTGTAGTTTACTACACCATCGATTTCCCAGGCTTGAACCAGAACTTGTGTTTTCTCTCCAGACTGTTGACTCCATACACGTTTTGAAATTCAGTTTGTGGTGTTACCGCCTTCTAAGTCTCCTGGGCCTCCAGTGTTTAACTCAACACCTGTCTTCTCCAGTTTGCAATGAGATGTTACCAAATTGTCCTGATTCTCTGGCATATCTAAGTGAACTGTCCTATACTCTTAGATATGATAAACACTTAGGTCTTCTACCACCCTTAGAGGGTTAAACTTTTAGTCTAGTTGCATGCTCTGGAAAATCTTACAGTATTAATTCTCAAACAACTTAGGATGGCAAATGGATTTCAGGAAATCTTACTTTGAGTTCCAGTTTTGAGGAATCTCATCGTGTGTGAACACGCTCATATTATACCTCATCGTGTGTGTATGTGTGTGTGTGTGTGTGTGTGTGCGTGCAAACCTTTAGTAATATACTTTTTTCTTCCTGGTCAGTGAAATGTTTTATTGTTTTCACTGTCCTTCTTAGATGTACAGCTCTGAAAAAGAACTTGTTAAATGAGGCTGTAGCTTGGAGGTGCAACTCTTGGGCATGGAGTGAGAAAATCTGGATGTTCGCCCCACTTTTACTAACTGTGATAAGAGGGGAGACAGTATTCAATTTCTTTATGTTTTAGTTCTAGATGTGTAAAATGGGACTTATTATAGCACTTAATTCACAGGTCATTGTAAGAATCCTACACATTCGTATACACAAAGTGCTTAGGACTCCAGTTAGCACACAGTAAGTATTGTGTTTTCCATTATTGCTACTCATGTAAAGCATTCAGCACAGGACCTGGCGTGTAGGGTCTGCTTCCTAAGAACTCACAGTTATTCTCATTGCCAGGAACTCTGTTCCAGTTTCTGTAGCCTTGTTTCAGACTTTGGTTACTAAGCGAAACAATTGGGAGTGTATCCTCTTAACACAAATCCTTGCTCTTCGCCTCAGAGAGCAAACCTACAGAGTAGTTTTGGCAAATGGCCCCGTGAGGAAGGGTATGCACCACACCTTATAAAGTCATCACGTAACCCTGCGAAGGACTATTATACAATGCTCGGTGCAGGAAACCTACCTTCTTCTTTTCACATCTGCAAGCCAAGATTTGCTGTGCGTCATCCTATTAGTCTGTGTGAGGGGTTGTTGTCAATGTACATATTCAAGTTCTTGGGTCTTGTGTTACCTGTTAGATTTTATGCACTTTCCTGTTTAGTGAAGTAACTCAGTAAAATTCTAAAACATGTGATCAGATAGGAGCCTCTCTCTGAGTAGCTAGAACATAATTAATGAAGTAGGATTGAGTGGAAATATTTTGAGATAAGTGTGATTTATATTTTGCAAGTATTTTACAGCAAATTTTTCTCAATTTACCATTATTAAAAATGTGCTTTTTTATGGCCTGTTGAATTTTATTTCTTAAAACAAACAGCCCCAATACTGATTCATATTAATACTTATGAATGTTACTTCTATTTTTTCATATGATATACAAGGTCATTTGTTACTATAATAACTAACGACACTGACGAAATTAGTTCTTAGTTGTAATCACCATAATGTAATGAAATGTTTCCTACATCTAGACATGAAATCATGAAATACTTTAAATATTTAATGTAGGGTAGATTTGACTTTTTATAATCTTAAATTTGAAATGATCACTTTCAGACTTCTCCGTGATCGTGATGTGAAATGATATTTGCTTGAGACACAAATGTACTTTCAAGCAGTTTCCTTTCTTTTCTCATCACAAATCATTAACCCTGATTTCAGAAGACTTCGAGAGAGGGAGTGGTGTAATGAAGTGTAATTGCACAGTTGATATTCAGAACTGAGCTTCTGACGCCGAATCTTATATAGCACGTATTTAAAATGAACAGGCTAAAAGAACTGACTGGAAAATTATGAGAAGATACAGAGTGTTTCTTTATGAATTAATGCAAAAGTAATTAAATTGCTACTCTTTCCCCACCTCCACTTTTCACAATTCCTTTGCAGAGAGAAGCAGGGGGGTTCCAGGGGGAAAGTGATGCATACTCATAAACACAGTTTTGCTGGGAAAAGCTGGTGCCCATGGGTAAAAATTTGAGGCAGTACACTCACAATATAAACTCAAATTTATATTTCTTAAATTCACATTTCTGAATTAAAAACTTTGAAGGAGAATGAAATATTTCAGTGACACATATATTTAAGTGTGGATGTGTGGGGTGTGGTTCCCCTCATTATTCCAGAATTGGGCTGCAGCCTGTCAGTAAATTAGACAGCACTTGTTTTTATTTTTAATTATTGATCGGTTGCCTGTAAGGTTCATTTTCTATTAATGCGGAGCTGGAACTGTGTTTTTTTTTTTTTCCCCTTGCTCTTTAGCGCTGGATGAAACCCATATGGTTCTGGTGCTCACAGCTCTTTAATTATTCAAGTTTATCATGGAAAAATGTCATCAAGTTTTGAAAATCTAGATCAGTGGTCCTCAAAGTTTTTTTTTCTTTCTTTCTAGCAGTAGAAATATTTTCTGAAGTTAAATTATAATCTAGACTCCAGAGTTCAAATTGTATGAAAACAGAGCTACTTGGTTTGCATGCAAGAAGGACTTTTAATTCCTAAGTCATTGAACTTTCCGTCCTCCTTCAAATAGCCCCAGAAAGGGCTTTTTAAATGCCTGGTGCCCCTTGTGAGGACACGGATGTTGACTGGAAAGTGATCAGACTCAGACAACTCTGGTATTTGAACGAACCATGATCTTGCCATTGACTAGTCCTCTCACCTTAGCGGGACAGCTTCTGTCAGCTTCCTCCTCAGTAAAACTAGGGATAACATAGGACTCACTTTGTAAAACTGATTGGAGTAGTGCTTTTCGAGTGGTTGGCTTATATTATTACTGATGGCAATGTTTAACAGTCTCTTCCAAGACATACATCTGGTGACATGATGTTGGCAGGATGATGCAGTGGTAGAGACAAAGATGCTATTCCTATTTCCCATGACTTTTGCAATAAGAGACTTAAATATTCCAAATTATAATCCTGAGACACACGGTTTAAACTTTTTTTTTTCAATTCTAAGATTTAGGTAGGACCCATATAAGATGCACCCACTTTAAATTATAAATTGTTAAATTTCCCTTAAAAATACTGCACTGGTAAATCTATAGGATACTGTATAATTTCCTTTGACACTATGTACAATATTTAAGACAATTTCACAAGGGCGAGATTGTAAATCCAATCTGTCCAAGTGCAAGCAGACTATTTTCATTCAGGGCAGAATCACTAACATAGAAGTTTTCAGTGCCATAACATTATTTACTTAATTCTTAGTAAGAAACTACTCTCCCTTTCTTTCTTTCTTTCTCTCTCTCTCTCTCTCTTTCTTTCTTTCTTTCTTTCTTTCTTTCTTTCTTTCTTTCTTTCTTTCTTTCTTTCTTCTCCCTCTCTCTGTCTCTTTCCTTCTTCTCCCTCTCTCTCTCTCTCTCTTTCCTTCCTTCCTTCCTTTCTTTCTTCCCTCTTTCTCTTCCTTCTTTCCTTTTGTTACAACTACTCAGTGCCAAACACTGTATTTTATTTCCGACGTAAAAGGTAAGATGAGTGTCCCCGTCTCGTGGGTGCTGGCTGGTTGCTGGTTCTGCATCTCCCCTGCCTGTGGTTATTTTACCTTCATACCGTGGAGCTGGACTTTGCAGAAACGCGACAGGTGAGAGACCCGGGAAAGCACCCTGCAGGACAGCGTGAGGGAAGCCACACGGTGAACACAGCCCTCCTTTCCCTGTCCCGGCCACCTGGCTTCCGGGGATTTCCTGTGGCGGCCCAGGCTCTCCTTGTGCGTCCTGCCGCCCTGGCCCCAGTGCTTTCCTAAGCTTAGAGAGGAGGAGACCCGTCCCCCGATGCCTGGGCCTTGCGCATAGGATGCTTCAATTCCCTGAATGCATCAAGAGGCCTCTTCCCAAAACAAGTAGTCCACGTAGGTACAGATGTGTGTGCATGTGCTGGGAAGAAGTATTCTTGAGGTGCGCTTATATTAGAACCTTAAGAAGCAGGAGAAAGAGCAGCTGCCTCGAACCAGCGAAGACAAGAGCACCAGACAGAGAACAGGACAGGGGCTGGAGAGGAGGCTGAGAGTTCCCCTCTCTCTCTCTTGTAATTTTTTCCATTCAAATCATCCTGTGCTTCTTAGAGTAGCTATTAATACTCGACTTTTGGCTCATTAGCTTTGAAAGAGGTAGAGACAATGGGTAATGACTCTGTGAGTCAGCTGCTCCAGATGACAGCCTGACTAACCTAGTGACACAGGTCCCAGCCCCGCTCCTACCCCTGGCTTCAGAGTCCCTCCCCGCTCCTTCCCTCTTGCCCTCACTTCGCCCTCTTCTTTTCGGGAGCCCCTTCTGTCTCCTGTTCTGAACTGTTTGTTTTCAAATCTTTCTCCCTATCTCTTCCTGTGTCTCCATTTCTCCTACTTTATGAGGTAGCTTTCTCTCCTTTTTTTCTCTAAATGTGTCGCGTCCTCTTAACCCTTACCTGCGTATGCCAGGCTTTTGAATTCCATGTTTAAAATATTAACCGTAGTTATTCAACTAAGATTGATCTTAGTTTCCTGTTAAATAAGAAAGAGGTGGGAGCCGGGCGTGGTGGCTCATGCCTGTAATCCCAGCACTCGGGAGGCTGAGACAGGCAGATCGTTGTGAGTTTGAGACCAGCCTGGGCTACAAAGTGAGCTCAAGGCCAACCTGAACGGCATAGTGAGACCCTGTCTCAAAAACACTAGGGCTGGGGATCTAGCTCAGCGGTCTAAGCGCCTGCCTGCCTGGCAAGTGCAAGGTCGTGAGTTCAATCCCTGGTGCTGCAAAAAAAAAAAAAAAAAAAAAAAAAAGAAGTGGGAAATCTAAAATTGCACTTTTTGAAAAGAAAAAAGTATTTTTTTTCTTTTTGCGATGGATTCCAATCCTCCTTCGAATTCTAAATCATATTTCAGTAGAAAAAGAATCATCAGTCTTGCTATAAGCTATTCTTAAATGTCATTAGACAATAAATTTTATTGATGCATACTGTCACAGAATATTGCTGGGCTGCCTGGTCCTACAGTTTTATGCTACCAAGGTCCATGACTTGGCATAACTACAGAAACCATTATTTGAAACATAAACATTACATAGGCAGGAAGAGGGGAGGAAAACATCTAGGCACTGAAAAATTCTGTCTGAGCCTCAGGCTACAGATCCGTTAGTTTACGCATAATCTTTGTTTTTTCTCCTGCGCTTTTGTGTTCAGACCCCTAACGCGACAAGAAGCTTGCCCTGACCCCCTGCACTGGCAAGTGACCCTATTTCCTTTTTATTTCTGTCTCTGTTCAGCTCCTGTGCTCTAGCTCTCATTTCTGGGTGTGAAGTTTTGATCTGACCATTCTGTACGCTCTCTCAGGCAGCCCTAGAGCTGGACCAACTTTGTCATTTCCATCTGCTGAAGCAATCACACCCTAAGGGATGGGAGGGTGATGGGTTTTCTTGAACCTTTCCACCTCCAGTCCCCCTTCTTTTCTGCTCTGAAATATGGAGAGTGGCTTCCCAATCTTTTCAGGCCCTTTCTGAATCAGCCTTTCAGTGTTTTTGTTCATTATATGCACCAGTAGCTTGGGTCAGTTTTCACAGTTAGTCGCAAATATTGGCTAAACTCAACATGAAATGTTAGCTGAATGAAACATTGGCGTAATTTTCAACTATAAAAATATTTTAAAAATTTTGTGTTGTAGTTAAACATTGCCAATGGGAGATATTTTTATTATTGAGTTAAAGATCATCTAGACTTTATACAAGTCTAAATTGGGTGGTAAATCAGAAAAAAAAATCAAAATAAAAGAAATCAAAATAAATCAAATAATAAATCAAAATAAATAAAATAAATCAAAATAAAAGAAATTCTAGAAATTTAAAAGAGTTACATAATTTGAGTAGAGAAAAATTGGGAAGAATCTTCTAGTGGCTCAGAATGGCAGGAGTCAGAAGGTATTAAGGAATAAAACTGGTAATTATTGGTATGGGACACAGCTAAAGGAAGTTGTGCATTGCCAAGAATCATTTATGTAGTCAATCAATCAGTCAGTCACATATCAAAAAAATTATCTTGTTATTCTCACCTTGTGGCAGTCATTGCACTGTTTTGAAGTTTCAGCAGTGAAAAAAAGCATAAAAGATAGAGTGCTTGCCTATATAGGCGTCGCTTACGTAAACACAAAAAGAAGATAGTGGCCTAATTCACAGTAGCTAAGCCATAGAAACAGCCTGGATGCCCACCAGCAGACACAGGGATACCAAGAATGTGTTGCATGCAGTGTATGTGATGGAGTCGTGGGGTTTATACTGAATTCAGCTGTAAAGAAGAGCGCATGATGTCATTAGCAGGAAATTAACAGACGCTAAGCAAAATCAGCCAGTCCTAAAGTACTATGTTTTCTCATGTGTGAACCATCTAAAAATAAATTCAAAGTAAAATTTAAGAAAGATGATGGGAAACTAAAAAGAGACTTTCAGAGATGGAGAAGGTGACCAAGGGGAGGAGGAAGAGGGGAAGATAGGGTTAATGGGGAAGAAAATAATCAAAATATGTTACATGCAATTCCAATGTACCAAAACAAATCTCATTCTGTATTACTAATATGCACTAATACAAAGGGTTTCATGCAACATATGAAATCACAGACCATGTAATATGGATACTTGTACAGGAAAAGAATTTAAGGTCATAAACCCATTCAGCTGGAGTTTTGATATCTGAAGAGCAGAATGAGACAGTGATGATACATGACCTAAAATTTAAACTGGGAGTCAAGAGGACATTTTTTAAAATTTAAGGTTGCAAATTATTGGCATTGTAAGGTTTAGAGAGAGAGATTCAGCACCTTGACAGCACTTGAAAATAGGCGGGGCAAGAAAGAGGCCAGCAAGATACCTGAGGTGGTAGAAGGAAGAAATGAAGCTGTAGGGTTTCAAGCGGAGGAAACAGCACAGGCGTGGGTGGTTGTTGGTGGGTAGGCTCCCAGCAGGGAGAGAAGTGGGGGACGGACTGCTCTAAGGGTGGTGACAGTGCATTGGTTGGAGTAGGAAAGGAGGACAGACAAGTTGGCAGGGGGCGGACTGTGATGGACACGCATCAACCCCCATGGGATGTCCATGTGAAGGATGTCCTGTGTGTGACATCTTTTCGTTTTTATTTAAAAAGTGGAAGCATGCATATCTCGAAAGTCATATGTTCAGCAAGAATCTTTCCCTATTCTCTCAGACAGAGTTATTGCTACTCCCCCAGATTCCCACAGAATTCTATTTCTGGGAGCACACACTCTATAAAACAATTAATTATTTATACCCTTGTTCCCTGAATAAAACTGTTAACTTCTCGTGGTCTAGGAGAGCTATATATTTTACATCGGCCACTGGAGGCAGAATTTGGAAAACACCGGACACAGATGCACGTAGAAATTGTAACTGATTGATGGACCGCCTAAATGAATAGTCAGCACTTGTGGTTTTGATATTTTTCTACATATATTCTATCTTGTTGCTGAACTTAGTGTGTCTCCAAGTAAAAGTCCTTGTAATTGGGATAGAGGCAGTGTTTATCTTGTTCAAATCAGCTGCAGGTGCAAAACTGGAAAATTGGCAGCTTTTCAAGACAGAATAATGTTTGATTTATTAAACAGTATTATTATTTAGTTTTCAATATAGAACAAAACAAGACACTTTTTGTTTTTCCATTGTTAATGTCTGGTCTCAGAAATTTTCCAATGATGTGGCTCATCTCTCTCTGTCTTTCTTTCTCTGTTCCCCCATCTCTCTTTCTCTCTCTTTCTATCTGTCTCTCATACATATATATATGTACATATAGTACATGGATATAGTGTCTATACATACATGTAGTATGTATCTATATATACTCTCAAGCCAAATAAGCATGAATTTAAATCTTGTTGAATTGTTGGATTCACCTGACTATGACCCAAAAATGTCATTGTTTCTGAGCCTCGGTTCCAGCAACTGAAAATTGTGAAAATTTCCTCTTGTCTTCCAAAGTTTATAGGAAGATTACAAAAATCTGTGAAGCGTAATTCATAAGTAGTTCAGAGTGCCTATTATTTTATGTATGTTTTATGGTACATTTTCTGCAGTTGTGAATAGACATAGTAGACAATTGTTATTTTTGTAACAGACTTCATGTTTTCTGATCCACTTTCTGGACCTGTGGAAAGAATGTCCGATTTCAGACACTGCCTGTTTGAGGATGCAGGGCTGAGGGGAGAGGGTGAGCTTCGGTGTTCATTTTCTTCCAAGAAAATCTCAACTGAGCCTTGAACACGGAGGGTGAGCTGAGCTTCCTCTTAGAGATGCTAACTGTGCCCTCTGAGTGCTGGCTGTTCCCGGGTCTCAATCCATCGTTAAGCCTTTCCATTAGGATGAGCGCCACGCTGCAGAGGGAGCGCTGCTCGGTACTGATTCGTGTATGTGTCCAACTCCTGACTCCTTATGGAAACCTTTCAGCACAAGGCCATGACTACTGCTGAACAGGGAAAGGTCAGGGTCTGTTACAGTGATGCTCGATTCTCTTCCCTTCCTTACAGAGTGGGGAAAAGGAGGCTGAGATACAAACACTGTTACTTCCCACTCCCAAGAGAAAGGCTAAGAAGAGGAAGTGGGTGGGATCTTATGATTGCTTGCTGCGTTAAGAAATTAAAATGACAGGTGACTCTTCTATAAACCAGACATCTACGGAGCTAGGGGGAGAGTGGCCTGCTTTGGTTATTTCTTTTAATAAGAATATGCTGAGGTACAGAGAGTTGGAAAATAGAGTGTGTTAGAGGTTGGGTAAGAGCTGGGAAGGAAAGTAGTTGCATTTCTAGCACAGCACGAAAATATGATCTTCTAGTGTTTGAGACATTTTTGGAAGCAGTTTTAAAGAAGCAGTTTTACTCAGGAAATAAGTTTTTATCAGTAAGGAGCCCAGGTAAGAAGGAATTTGTAGTCTGGGCTGATTTGTAGGGAGAAGTGCAAGTGCTCTGGTGTAGGTTTCGTGCAGAAGTCAATCCTGACCCAGCGTTTTGGGGAAGTGGAGGAAGAAGAGAAGGAAATGGGAAAAACGAAACCTTATTTGGCTCACTTGATGATTTTGTTCAAAATCCAATGCATCTGGCCTTTTTAGCTTAATGCCCTCCCGCAAAACCAAACAAACATAAAACTTCAGCCATTGTTTTCTGCAGTTGGCAAGATTAGGAATGAATAGGAGCCAAATGTGTCCTGAGATGATTTCTTGTTGGGTCCAATAATCCCTTTCTAGAAGTGACCTGTATAATATGCTGTAAATGGAAAAAGTATGGTAGTGATTTCTTAGGCAGGTGTGCTCACTGAAGGATAAACTGCTAGCTTAATTCCAGTGTTTCACTAAGGTACTCTTCAGCCTGATTTGATTTTAGTAGTTGGGTTCTAGATTTCTTTTGTACTTTCTGGTCCTCACAGATGTACAAAAAGTATCTTTAACCCCCAGTAGTCAAAGGAGCACTGTCATTATATTGGCAAGGCCCTGGATATTGATTTTCACATTTTCCCCAAAGCCAAAAGTTACAAATACGGTATCTGTAACTTCTTGTCACTGTACTTTAATGACCTTTCTTTGTCTGACTTTGAACTTATGACCCAGTGTATGAAGTTTCCACAAAATGCTGCCTTTGTCTGTGCAGATGGTTGGAACATTTTTACTCATTCTCCACTTGCCTCACCTGTTGAATCCTTGAGACGGGGCTCCACAGCCAATGGGAAGCAGAATGTTGGGCCGATTGCAGGATGAAGTCAGTGTTAGCACTCTCTCCTGTGTGCTGTAGTTAGGGTTATGTGCTTTCTAACAGTGCTTTTCCCTACACATAGCAAGTTTTCTCCTGAATCTCTCTTTCTGGGTCATGAGTAATCTGAGGAGAGAGAGTGCTGTCTTTTGCCTAAAGATAAACACACAGCATCTAATGTACAATCTGGTGTAGGGTCTGACTCAGTAAATCATTCGGTTGCAAGAATAAATGCATATATAAGTTTCAAGTGTTCTATGTAATAAATATGAGCAGGTTAATGTTAAATGTTTTCAAAGGAATTACTTCTCTTGAAAACAAATCCTCCAATTCTATTTTTATTACAAAAGTATAAAGGTGTATTTAATTATCCATTTTCAAATGAAATGTCATACGTGGCAGCTGCTAATCATGCAGTAATTTCTTTTCAGTGTCTGGTGGTTATTTTCCCTGGACAACTTGTATTTAAACAAATATTAAAATTATTTGCATTAACATTAGAATGATTGATACAGTATAAGTCACTTATAAATAGCTAAAACTAAAATCCTTAATGGTGACTTTTCATTAAAAAACCAACATACATTTTCTAAAAAGGGGAAGCTGAACTACCATGACTTAGTTTATGATGTTGTCTAGCATTAATGAATTTTGAAATGAGATGCTTGTTTGCTTATCTGAAGAAAGCAGATGTTAAGGTCCAGTTCATTTTAATATGTTGGCTCATTGTGGCAGACATAATAGCATTCCTTCTTATCATGTGCCTGAAATAACTTTTCAAGTGTGAGATTGTCTTACTATGAGAGCCAGAATGATACCTGAAGTTCAAGGTAACAGAGGAAATGGAAGGAAATAAAAGAGACAAACTGACCGGAGTTCAAATCCTGCCTTTGTCAGTTACACGCTTTGATAGTTTGATAAGTTACCTAACCTTCTTGAGCACCTTTCCTTTGTCTGGTCCTATTCATAATGGTACCTGATCAAGTTGCTGCTAGGAGATTTGAAGAGATAATGGAGGACCAACGCTTAACCCAGTTCTCAACATCCAGCAGCCTCCCAGCACAGCATCATTTCCTGTAAGGGAACTGTTCTAAAGTTACCATGTTTCAGTAGTTTGGAGTCTGTTAATAAAACGTTTCACTGGTACCAAAACAGTTCTCATCTGTTAAAGGAAATAATTTTTTTTAAGTGATAAGACTGAAATTTTGGGTCAGTTTAGATTTCATAAATCCTTTCACTGGTAATGAAACATTCCTGATCTGTGAGAGGAAGAAAAAGTGTTTTAATGAAAAGATGGATAACTGTGTACAAGCAAAAAGCAGATATAATTGTTGCCAATATAAAAATAGATTTGATGTGTTTCTTAAAAATTGGTGACTCTCCAATGTCTTTCTGACTTCCAGACACCAATAGAATGATCCCAGTGAGCAGTGGATGAAATCGAAACTGTATTCAATGAGGTCGTTGTGTACCCTGTAACCTGTTACGTTAACTATTTTCTGGAAATTCACATGTTCTTCCCAAAAACTTGTGGTTATTAAAACATGGGATTCTTATGCAGTGTGTGAGTTTGTTGCTAAAATCCATCCTTAAGCCATCTCTTCAAGGAAGAAGGGGACAGACGATCAGTGTACCTGTGTGTTGGCACTCTTGGACTCCTGAGTGCTTTTGCAAGAGCAAGATGACAAAGTCTGAGTCCTTTAACAATAGTTCTTTGGAGCTTTCAGGAAAAGCAAAGGAAATTAAAGAAAACCCTCTTGAACTTTTGGCCAGTTTTAGTATAAAACAAAACAAAATAAACTAATGAAACTTAGAAGTCAACTAATTGGATTTGTGGCCCTGTTTCAATCAGTCTGTATTAAATCTTTGCACAAAACTGGTTGAGTAGCTTACATGACAGTCACCCAAGTAATTGGGAAATTTCCCCAACTCGTGCTGGGTAGGAAACAGAGGCCTCTTTCAAAGCTGCACAGAACTCAGCGGTTTGGATTTCACTGAACTGGTTTAGTGGTTGCAGTTCATATAACTTCCATATGAAAACTTAAGGGAAACATAGAAACTTGTATCACCTGTGGGCAGCTGCTGTGTGAGGGTCTCAGTTAAACTTTCCAGGACTCTGGCAGTTATTATTATTATTTTTTTCTGAAAAACTGAATTTCTTTCCAAAGACCAACAAAACCACGAAAGTCAAACTCATGAAAAACTGACTTCTGATGGGAGGGAAAAGAGGAAACCCAGCTTAATCTCATTTCTGATGTGCAGAGGCCCTGGGCACTGGTTCACCTAAACACCAGCAAAGGGTCCTGACAGAACCAAAGCCAAACGGGCAGCGATTCTGTGGTCGGCAGTGAAGCAAGAATTTTGTGTTTTCTTTTGAAGTAGCCTAGCGGCAGATGAGAAATTGGGTTGAGCGTCATCAATTGCAACTAGCGAGGGACCATGCTTGGTGAGGACTAAAGATGTAATTTTGAGACTGAAGCTTGGTTATGAGAGGGCATCTTCCATATACTTTCTCATCTAATTTCCTTGTAGCATCTATGGGTGAGAATTATTTTAACCTCATTTTAATTTCAGGAGACATTGACCAAAAGAGTCATAGTTTCTTTCTCAAGGTCATATGATAGGGAAAGGGTGGACCCAAGGCCAAACTCCAGGTGTATCTCAACCTCTTTTCCATACACCACGTCATGGTTTGAAGTGTTTATAATTTATCTCTTAATTGGATGGATTTATCAGTAGTAAATTGAACTTTGCTTAAAATACTGAGGTTTTCTTTTCAAAGCAAGCTATTACAAAAGCTTTAGTATGTCTAAACATGTTGATTATAACTTTGATGAAGTTCTGTACCATTGAGAATCTGTTGCAAAATAAAATGACTTATGTTTAGAAGACAAAATAAGGAACCTTTGCATATGGCCAGTGTTTCTGTCTGATAATTTAGGGTTCAAATAGCTTGCTGTTTGGGTTGTTTTAGCAGACTGATCACAAGCTCAGTGTTTTCAAGTAAGTGTTTGAAATGTTGGATACATCTTTAATTAGATAAACATTTCTGGACTCAAAATGAGCAGAGGAATTTTAGAAAATTAGTATAGTTAAAATTCATGTACACCAAAGTTGCATTAAATTTCCTTTATGCTTTGGGGAATGTAAGTGAAATATTTTGTATAACTAAAACTTATGAGGGGAAGATTTTTAAAATTTTGAATAAAGAGCTCTTTCAAAAATTCTATATTATCCTGATTCATATGATCATTTCCTGAATAAAATCTTACTTTTTCCTAGAATTTAGGGACATCATTGTAAATATTAGTTGCTGAAACATTCTGTTAACTGACATCCATACAATTTTTATAAAACATAAACTTGAGGGACTGGTGAAGGCTTTAAAAAAACAGTAACTTAAGTCAATGATGCTCAACTTTTTGAAACCAAGGACTGATTTTGTAGAAGACAACTTTTTCAAGGAGTGGGGCAGGGTATGATTTTGGGATTATACTGTCATCAGGAATGCACAACCTAGATCTCCCCAGACACAGTTCACAGTAGGGTTTGAGCTCCTATAAGAATCTAATGCCACAGCTGATATGACAGGAGGTGGAGCTCAGGCAGTGATGTGAGCCATGGGCAGTGGCTGTAAATACAGATGGAGGTTCAGTAGCTAACTGCTCACTTCTTGCCTCATGACCAGTTCTTAACATACCATGGGACCCAGGTATCAGTTCATGACCCAAGAGTTAGGGACCCATGATTTAAGCTATTCTTATCTTTTTAATATATATTTGGTATATATTAAAGGCCCCTATGACTGGAGTAAAATGTGCAAACAGTTTATACTGGCCCACTTGTACTCTAATGCTAGACAGCCACATGGTGTAGGCAAAACTTCTAAGTACATGATCTTTGTCTTGCCTTAGAACCTATCAGAAGTTACTTTCTCTCCTGACAGGCGTTTTTCTTCTTTTACTGTTTCCCTTCACTATAGAATCTCAAACTCGTGCTCAGTTACCCGATATCAGTTTCCATTATTTTGAAGCGAAATTTAATTCTTCTACCTCCCAGAGAAGCCAATTGCTGAAAAGAAAGCCTCCGCAACTCAAAATTAGAGATACTAAAATCCTTAAGATCCCTTCAAATATCATGTTTTACTGAAATGACTCTTAGCCCAGTGTCTCCTGCCAAACGTTTTACTGTTTTAATTTTATTAAAGAGCGTTGCTGGGAGTTCACAAAGCACTAACAAAGTGGCTGCGCGATGAGCCGTTCTCCTTCAGCGCTCTGCACACAAAGGTGGCTGAGGCATCTGCTCGACCCCCAGGATGCTCATGTTAAGATGAGAAACAGGGGCATGAAGATGGGACATACATGGACTCTTGCTGAGGGATCTGTACAAGATCTGCTCAGAGAAGAGATGCTCTTGCAAAATGATTCTCCAAGTATGAATGAGAGACTCAGAAAGCGAGAATGAGCATGAGAGACAGTGGAAAATGACATGGAAATAAATGCAGTGTGACAGGAGCTATGCAGACTTGAGAAATGCTACACACAGAAGTGAGG
>RJWT010000680.1:0-60300 GCA_004365215.1 Cuniculus paca | reverse complement strand
ATTACAAGGGAACCTTTTTTGACATTGGCAATATGAATAAAGACAAATTACATGCAACACCATCAACACCATTTATTTATTACCTATTATATATCAGGTTCTGTCTTACACATTTTTATTTCCTAAATATCTTTCCTGGATGTTTTTATCTACTTATTATACTAGAATACTCTTCTCAAACATTATTTCTGCCTTTTTTCAATTTATATACATTTTAGTTGGTGTTAAGGACTAGAAAGCTCACCTTCACTGTGTATGTTGCCTGTGTTTACTTTCATGTAGTCTATAGAAAGATAATGAATAAATACCTATGGATTTGAAATATTCATTTCAGCTTTTTCAACAGATAAGTAATCCTAGTGACTACTCTGAAATATTTTTTCAATAGTATATTTTAGTTCCAGTTGTGTTATAAATGTGTCTTTTTCTATAGTCATCAACGAATATTTAGTTCTTTTCTTGTAAAAATAAAATAAATTTTCTAAGCTATTAAGTGTGTGAAACGAATAGAAAATGAGTTAGGCCTAGTTATCAAACTACCAAATGATCCAAGTTTCTTCCTCAACAGCGACTGAGCGTCCCATATTCTACTTGTGAATATGTGAGTATATTTGTTTTCTTATTTGGAACCCACAATTCTAGGAATAAATTGTTGTTACTTTTTGTCCAGAATGGGCTCCTGCTGGACCAGATGTTTCTGGGAGGGGAGCTGCTGGGGATTTGGAACCTTGCTTTCTACCTATGCTATCATGTAAAGCTGAGATCTGAGAAACTTAACAATAAGGATACAGCTGGTGTTGCTTGCTCTATGCAAATACACACAAATTGGTGTAAACTTCCAGGGGTCCAAGGGCACGGCTTCAAAGCATTCACACCGTGGAAAACTGATCTATTTGTACTCCTCAACTCCAGAATTTTGTTTTTTATCATATTATTTGTTATATGATTTTTTTTTACAAAAAATACATAAATGCAATATACAGTTAGAAAAGAAAAGAAAAGAAAAGAAAAGAAAAGAAAAGAAAAGAAAAGAAAAGAAAAGAAAAGAAATAAAAGAAAGGAAGAAAAGAAAAAGTGACTGCCCTACACAGAATTCTCCTTATCACTTTGGGGAAATTATTCTTTCAAAACTATGCTTTCTTAAACACTTAGTATAAGGCACAACCACATTTGATATCCTCTAAACTTCCTATCAAATCTCTGAAGACATCATAATATTTTCTTTGTAAATGGTGGCAACTGAGACCCAGAGAGATTAAGAGACTCGATCAACACCATACAAGTGAAAATGTGCAAATCTACTCTGGTTTTGTGGAGTGTGAACTTCTGCAAACCAACTTGCCCTTCATTTTGATCTATATCCATCGTACCCAGAGAAGCATTCTGACCATAATAGAAATTCATTAACAAATTCATTCATAAGTGTTTATTACCAGGCATGGTGGCACACACCTGTAATCCCAGTACTAGAGTGGCTGAGGCAAGAGGATCCTTATGAGTTCAAGGCCAGCCTGGGCTACACAGTGAGTTTAAGGCCAGCCTGGGCTACACAGTGAGTTTAAGGCCAGTCTGAGCTACACAGAGAGACTCTTTTAAAAAAAAAAAAGTTTATTGACCTTTTACCACATGCCAGGTAAATCACAATTATGAGAATGTCAAACACGCAAATACGTGTGTGTCTTGGGACTCATGTTACAGTGTGTTTTTCTAATGAGGAAGAAGAAAGCTGCCTAAATGCTTAGTGCTAGAGAACTGCTTGACTACACGGTGAAATATTCACAGGCAGAATGACCACAAACCATTTCCAAAGCAGACCTCGCGGTGGAGAACAGAGGTCTGCTCTTTTGGCCAGCTGCTTCTCATGCGTGAAGTTTCACCAGGTGGCAGCCATGCTTTCCACTCCAACAGTAAAGTGGTGTATTTGGGACACACACCAAGTAGGGTGAAAGTATGAAGTATTTATTATCTGACCCTGTATAGGAGATGTTTTTCTACTCCTAATACAGGGAAGTGGTCATAAAATGACACATGAAAAGCACGGAACACACAGAGCAGGGTACTTCCGGGGGTCTGGGCTGCGGTTGTGGCTGCTGGTCCAGACCAGGCCCCATGCTACCTGGGCAATGCGCATCAAGTGCTGGCCATGGGCTGTGTCCCGCACCTGCCCGGCAGCCCCAGGATGCCATGGGCACCTGGCCTCCAGAAGTGCTCCATGAAGTCATCTGGCAGAAAAAAGTGCCAGAGAGTAAGTGGACTTTATACTCGAATCATGAAAAGAGAAAACGATAGAGACTAAAAAATTATGAAGAACATGCTTTGTCTAAAGTTCTATTAAAATGCATTCCAATGACAGAATTATAAGGAGAAATCATAAAATCTGAATTAGAGCAAAATAATATATGAGTCCCTGTAAAAAAAATAATAAGCCAAGAGAAGGAAAAAAAAGGCAATATACTATGAGCAAAATATAGTGAGTTCAAATAAGTACTCAGTATGTATACGTATAGGGTATGCATTCTTGAAAATAAATAACCCTATATGTAGAACAAGAAAACATTCATTTTTTAAAATATAATAAAACATATTAAATAGCAAAGTGTGTTACAATCTGTTTCAAAGAATTGACATAACAGAACCCATGTTGTTAGATTACAATGTTGTTAACTCTTGATAATCATCTATAAAAATATATCCCTCACCTCTAATATATTTGCAAATATAATGGGCTAAAAATGGAAACACAATTTAAAAGTGTTTCTAAAAGTGTGTAAAAAAAGGAAAACTTTTTTTTAAAAAATCTATATATATTGAGAATTAAAACCTCCAAAACTGTGAGAAATAAACCTTTCCTTCCTTCATTTTGGGCATCAGGTATTTTGTCTCAACAAAGAGAGAAAAGTAACCAAAACAGGTAATATGATTATCTATCAAAGCATGTATCACACAGTCATGAAGCTAACCACAAAAATGCATTGAACTTAAAAGAAGACCTAAATAAAATGAAGTTGGGTCCTTGAATTAGAAGAATATAATAAAGATGTCAGTTTTCCCCATACTGTCTTATAAATCCAATCCAGTTTAACCCACCAGCTTGGTTTGTCAGGAAATTTGTCTGTCTGCCATAAAATTAACATGGAAGAGCTAAGAGTCAAGAAAAGCTAAGAAAATTTTGAAGAAAAGATTGAATGCTTGTTTTCTCAGGTATAAAGAAGTATAACAAACTTCTACTAAAAAAAGTGCAGCGATGCCAGGGATAGAAAATTGACCAAGGCCCCCAAATTGAACCACTCCAGTACAGAATCTGAAATTGTCAGAGGCGACATTAAGTAGTTGCATGAGAAGAAAGAGAACACATAACAAAATTTAAAGGACAACCGCTTGTCCAGGTTGAAATTAAAGTGTCACAAACCTCAGAAAGGGAATTCCAGACATAACAAACATTTACAGGTGAAAGGAGAAATTCTCAAAGCTGGAAAGGACAAATGAGGAAATACCTTCAGGTTGGAGGGTAATGAAGAATTTCCCCAATAAGAAATCTCACCCGAGAAAAGACATCGCACAGTAAAAATCCACATCTAATGACTGGAAAATTTGGCTCTATGGTAAGTAAGCATTTATGCATAATAGAAGAAGCCTCAGGTACAAATGAACAGAAAAGAAAGAGAGATCAGGATAAACTGAGAAAAGATATTTATCCTGCATGCACCTAAGATAGGAAAAGTATCTTGACTACATAATGAATTATACAAATCTATAAAATAAGAAGAAAAGAATCTGATACAAAAGTGGCAAAAGACTTGAGAGGATATTGCACTGATGGATACAGGAAAATGTGTTCAGCCTTATTAGCAATCTGAAATATGCAAATAAAAACAGCAATAGCTCCAAGTGTGGTGGTGCACACCTGTATCTCAGCACTAGGGAGGCTGAGGCAGGAGGTTTGCTGTGAGTTCGAGGCCAGCCTGGAATACACAGTGAATTCAAGGCTAGCTTGAACTTCATAATGAGACCCTGTCTGAAAAAAAGAGAAAGGAAAAAACAAAAAACCAGCATTAGTACAATTTGTACACATCGGATTGTCAAACACACAAATGTCAGAGGACACCTAGTTACAGCTGGAGAAACAAAACTCTATAGTGTTGGGAGGTGGAATCAGTACCACCATTGTGCACTGCAGTCTAGACCTGTCTAGGAGAGGTGAATGTCAATGCCCTTCAATTCATAAAGTTCACTTCTAGGCCTACCTCAAAGGGAAATTTGCCTACTGTGAAAAATACAAATTTGACAACTGTGTATTTCAGCATTTTCTGTGAGAAAGAAAAGTTGGCAAGCTAAATACCCACCAAGTGGGACCTGCGTTTTAAGCGCTTGGATTCCTTTAATGAGAACACTAGGAAGCAGGGAAAGGGCGTCGTACGTGCTCTGGTGATTTTCAACAGCATTTGGTTGGTGTCGTTGTTGTCATTGTCACTGTTGTGCTAAATGAAGTCACGAGCTCTGCTGCTGGTCATGAAAAGGTTAGAGTTCACTGCGCAGGTGGCCCCATGGACGGAGTCTCATGGCGCAATCATGATTTGACACACGGGCTGTGATTAGTGAGCCACAGCAGGAGACGCGGGGGTGCGCGCATGCACAGCAGAAGGGAAGGAGTAAACTGAAGCTGTCGTCACCATCAGACCTGGTCAAGGCCGGGCACAGGGGTTTGGTGGAAAACCACGGCCTTTTTAGCTTGAAGAATCAGAAAACTGAACGAGGAAAGCTAGGGCTGCTGAAGAAAGTAAACGACGCTAGAAGCAAAAGAGGCGGTGGGAGGACCCCACGATTCTGCTGCCTGAAGCTCCTTCTGGCGTGGGAATCACATGTATTCACTCAAGCACAGACTCCCAGCTCTCCAGCTGAGCACCAGAGATCAGAAAGCATAGTTACAGGTCAGCTGCGTTTGATGTAGTTGCCACGTTCACTGAGAGAAGACAAGATCCCCTTTCCTTAATTAATTCATAATACCCAGCATCAGCCTCAAATACCAGGCTCATTGGACAATCCAGAATAACACACACAAAGGGGAAAAGAAAAGAATCTGAGAACCAACCCTAAAAGGATCTTGCTGTGGGAACCAAAAGGCCAGGATTTTAAAATGACTACTATAATTACCAATTAATCAAAGCAAAAATGTACACATGCAGAAGGGGAAGATGGGAAATCTCAATGGAGTAACAGAAATGTTTTTAAAAGAGGAGAAAGAAGAGAGGATTCTAGGTCTGATAAATGCAAAGCCTGAAAAAAACTGTAGCAATGGAGAAGATGAAAATACTTTATGAACTGGAAATAAATTGATAGAAATCATCCAAACCCAAAGAAGCAAAGATAAGAAAAAAATAAAGACAAGAAGAGACTCTGGGACCTATTAGATAAGAGCAAGTGGTCCAGCACACGTGCAGTTGGACAGGTGGAATTTCAGAAGGGTTAGAAAGAAAAAACATGGGCCAAAAATATTTGAAGAGGAAATGGCTAATATTTTTCTGAATTTTATGACAGAAACTTGCATATGCAAGATTCTTATGGCCATCAATCAGAATAAGTGCAAAGGAGCACCACAGTTCAGTTGCTGAGGACAGCAGAGGTAGGGTAAGTATTGAACACCTCAAGAGAAAAAGCAGCAAGTTACGTACCAAAGAATAGATAATGAATAAATATCAGAAACTGTAAAAGCCAGAGGACCCGTTTAAAATCTTTACAAGTCTTTAAAATGATGAATAGAAAAGAAAATAACCTCTCTCATTAGAATTATACTCCAACAAAATTTCCTTTAATACTGAAGATAAAATATAGGTATGTCCTAATCAAATTACTAAGAGAGCAGTCAGGAACAGATCTGTACCACAAAAGTATTGAAAGAATTTAAGCTAAGGGAAATGAGGCTGAGTGAAAACTCAGGTCTTTAGAAAGAAAGAGCATTAGACATGTTATCGATCTATGTAAATTGAATGATTTGAGTTTCTTTCCTCCTAACATTGAATAGTAAATACATACAGATTAATAAAGCTATGCAGCAGTTCTGGAGAGTTTTTGAATGCAGGCGGATATGCGCATCACACCTAAACTGTAAAGTACAGGTGTGGGGATGGGAACCAACACAGTTTCAAGACTTCTATGCTTTGCATGAAGGTAGGGTAACACTAATTATGGACCATGGAAATTTAAATAAATACGTTATAATTTTAGAGCAACCACTAAAAATATAATGCAGTTGACTATGGCTGAAAAAGAGGCCAACAGAAAAATTGAAATAGAATTCTAAAAATATTGAAATGATTTTTTTTTACAAGCAGGAAACCAGGAATGGAGGCACCAAAAATTAGAGGAGGCACAAATAATAGAGTAGAACACACATAATAAAATAGGAGCCCCAATTCCAATCATGCAAATGATTGCATTCAGGGTTAATGGACTAAGCATTAATTTAAAAACATACTAATACAAGGGAGGACACATCTGAAATTCAATGCAATAGGCTGTTATAATAATGTCTAACTCTATACTAGTGTAATATGTAGTAGATTATTTTAAAAGGGACGAAATACACATGAGATTCTTAGGAGATGTAAAAAGTATCTGACAAAATCCAACACATTTTTTATGAGGGAAACATTCAACACACTAGAAATACAAAAGAATTGCAGCTTCTTAAAGTATTTCTGCAGAAACCTACAGCTAGCAACATACTTACTGGAAAAAGACTGGATGCTTCCACACCAAATCCAACCAGACTGGATGCCTGCCCTTGCTACACCTGCGCAATGCTACTGCAAAGATTTAGCCAGGGAAATCAGGCAGGAAAAAGAAAGACGACTGCAACGGACAGAAAGGAGTAAAGTCATCTCTGGTTGAAGATGACATAGTTTGCATGCAGGTGCTCAAGGAATCTAATAAAATGTATTAGAAAAATAAAAGTGTACCTCAATCTGAAGACTTAAAATGGAACTGTTTACAGCAGCTTTTAAGTAACAGTTCATCCCTAGAAACAAGCTAAATGTCTATTAACACACTAACGAATAAGAAAATCATGCTGCCTACATACATTTTGGATTGCCACTTAATAAAAGAAAACAGTAGAAAGACACGAACTAGCTAAGCATGGTGGCACATGCCTGTAAACCCAGCTGCTCAGGAGGCTGAGGCAGGAGGATGGAAAATACGAGTTCAGCCTGAGCAACTTAGCAACCTAGGAAGCCTGTCTCAAGATTTAAAAAATAAAACAGGTGGTTATTAGGGATGCAGCTCATTACAAATGGTATAACTCCAGTACCACAAAAAAGGGAGGAAAGGAGGAATTCATATCCTTGACAACATGAAAAAATTTCAAAGTTGTTATGATAGCTGAGAAAAAGTCAGAAAAGATCTCACACGGGCTATAATTCCACTTAAAACTGAAAACAGTTTCAACTGATAATGAAAATAGAATTTCTCCAAATTTGCAAGATGCAGATAGTATTAATGTAAGATATTAAATGAAGACCTACAATTAATTATCTGAGTTATCAGATTGAGGCAGGGTAAACAAGTAATTATACACAAACTAAGCATAAACAGGAAAATAATAACAAAACAACTAAAGATGACCTCAATGAATACAGAAAGTTTCAATGATACCTCAATACAAACTGCTTTCAGGCTGCTTTTTTTAAAGAAGAAATTGCTCTGGGAATTTACTTCACCAGCACAGTATCTGCCTTGCAAGCACGAGGCTCTGAGTTCAATTCCTGGTACCCCCAAAAAGTAAAAAATAAAAATAAATAAGTAAATATAAAAAGTAAAAAATAAATAAGTAAATAAAACTTAATAAATTGCAATGCCATTCTAAAATTTACATGAAAAAACAGAGGATCTAGAATTGCCAAAATCATTTACAAAAGCAGAGAATGAGTAAAGTATTTATACTACCTGATTTCAACATATATTATAATAGTACAGTGATAAAGATACTGCAGCATTAGTATAAGAATAAGTAGATAAATGAACAAGGTAAAATTCAGAGTCCAAAAATAGAGCCACAATTACATTGTTAATTAATTTTTGTGAAACTTACTACTCAGACTATTGAATGTGGAAACTACAGTCTCTCAGCAATAGGAGCTACTAGATTATCAGTATGAAATAATGAACACTAACATTTATCCACACATAGAAAAATTTAATTTTGTATGAATTTTATACTTAAATATGTAAGTGGAACCTATTAAATATTTGGGGAAAAAACTAGAAGAAAATCTCTGTGGCATTGGGCTATGCATTTATTTCTAAAACCAGAGAAAAAGCACAAGACATGAAAGAAACATTGGAAGGAAAGACTTAAAAAACAAGAGCCTTAACTCTTTAAAAGACACACAGAAGTAAGTGAAATGCCATGCCACAGAATGCAATAAAATATTCGCAAAATTGTATCTAACAAGGAATTTATATGGCAATTATTAAAATTTCCTTATTGCTCAATAACAGTAAAAGAAATACATCAATACAAAGGATTGACAAAACATTTGAACTGATACCTCACCAAAGGCCAATGAATGACTAATGAGTACATTAAAATGAGCTGAATATAAATAGTCATCAACAAAAAGTAAAATTACAGAATGGGTCTACCTATAACATCTAAAAACATGTAAAGATACTATATAAAATGTTACATGCAGTTACGGCAACATATGAAGGTATACGAATACATAGATAGGTGTATGTATAAATATAAGATATAGAAATAGGGATAGAATGTTTGAGTACTAAGATTCATATATATTATTTTAGTATGAAGCATATATGGGAGTTATAGACACCAATACACAATTTGGAGACTTGGAGAAAGAAAAGAGAAAGACATTAAGATAATAGAGTGAAATAAAAAAGGTTCAAACTATTCCTCTAATATTTAGATTTTAAAGCCTGTTACACTTTGTAGTGCATAGAGCCCTATTGGAAAGTATATGTATATTAATACCCAAATCCTTAATCCTTTGCCAAACCTTTGGGGCAGATGGCTTCACATTTCGGAAGTTTTTTATATTTCAGAATAGTAACATGATCCATGTACTAGATGTGACTTAACAGCCCCAGCAGGACGTGAGGCAGCAACCTGTAATTAAACACATGAACATTTCTGCTGCAGAAGATATGAATACTCACACAAAGAGGGCTAGGAGAGTGACTATAAATAGCCCACTTCAGTTCAGGTCAAGGTCCGCTGCCAAATGAGGCTGCCACGAACTTTCCTGATAAAGTGCTCCATAGAACTTTCCAGACGTGGGTATTGTTGGTCTTTACCGTGGATGTGCAGTAGTCTGGGGTAGGTTTAATATGCTAAATAAAGTGATAAGGAATGGATAGACCTCAAGACTGAGCACTCTATAGTTTCCTACACAACTGGTTTAGGCATAAAAATAAGCAATCATCAAGATGTCGGGCCGAGCTTTGCAGCCACCTCCCCCGTTGTCTCCCCAGATAGCTGCAGACAGCCAGCCTCCTCTGATGCACCTGGCTGTGCTTCCTCGGCTGGGCTCAGGTTCAAGTTCAAGTGGGCTCGCTGCAGCTCCAGCTCCTGCCTCACTCCTCAGTGTTAGGGGCTCTGGCGTAGCCTTCTCCTTTCGCTACCCGCACTTCGGAGGTTTCAGTCTTTACATCTGCAAATGTTCAAAGCTAAATTTAAATTTAGCTTGCTCTGCTTCCTTTCAATATGCTCGGCAAAATACTGTCTGGCTGTTTAACTCTGACTTAGAAGTGGCTTTTATCTGATGCCTGATCTGGCCAATTTCCCTGTAACCTGTGTGAGCTGCTCTGTTGATGGTCTCCCTTTGCCATCCACAGACTCCAGTTGCTGTGGTGATAGAGGGGCCACTGAAATCCGTGTCAGAGTAAGAGTCCCTTTCTGGGTGGGTCCAGCCTGACAACACCCTCCACCATGAGTCTACCATGTGCTACTTCCTGTATAACATCACCAAACGTCCCGCAGGCCGCAAGGGTGGCTCGGGAGGCCATTTACTCACTTCCTGTTCATACTCAGTGAGTCAGTCCTATCCAGATTAGGGAATTTTGTAGGCCTGTGAAGTTTCATGTATACAATTGACAATTTTTGATTTTAGCTAAGTTATGTATTAACAAAAATATGCAACTTCCTGTCATCATCATTCCCAAAAAGGAATTCACTGAACTCTGCACTGTATACTACATTGGCCTCATATGTCTTCTCTTATTACAGACCCATTGAAACTTCTTTCACAAAGTGTCTTGGGACACAGACTGTGTTTGTGGACCACTGGATAAAAGGATCGCTCTTGCCAATCCAGAGGCTCGTAGCTTTACTCTGAAACTGCCACTAGATTTTCCTCTGCTAGTTAGCAATTTGTTGACACGTTAGAAAGTATATTGCTAAAGACAAACATTTATAGAACATTCAACACCTTTTCCCTTGAGGTGAAAAGAAGAAATAGCATTCACACCAATGATCCAAGTTCTTAAATAGCTCTGACTTCATCCCTGTAAGTCTCCTTTTAGTCACTTGAAATCACCTTTCAGTAACAGGAAGTCATCAGAGAGGCAAGAGAGAGTTACGATGTACACTGCTGCTTCTTGCAAGTTATTCACACACACACATTCAAACACACACAAGCACACATGCATGCACACACACACACACACATACTCATATACACACAAAGGCAGATTCCTAAACTGCCAAATTTGCAGCAGTGAGTAGATATATTTTGAGAAATTATACCGGCATTGAACATCATACTTTCAATACATATTTACTCATGTAGGAAAAGAAGTTATAAATGACATAGAGTGAGAAAACAAGAAGATAGAGATAGGTAGATAGATAGATAGGTAGATAGATAGATAATATGACTTGAACCCGGAAGGTCCAAAGGCTTAGACCACAGCTTGGGTTATTGGGAGGTTGTGAAAGCTTTAATAGGTGAGGCCTAATAGGAGGTTTCAGGTCACTGGGGCTGCGACCTGAAAGGGAGACTTCCACCGCTTCTTTCTCTCTCAAGTCCCAATGAGGTAAGCAGCCCACCATGACATGCTGCCAAACCAACAGAGCCAATCATCAATCATGAAATAAATCTCTAAAACTACGACCCAAAACAAACTACCCCTCTTTTTAGTTAATTTATCAGGTTTGTTTCAGTAACAAAAAGCTAGTGCAACATGTATTTTACATATGTACACAAAATGATGACAGTGAGGTCTGCATATATACACACAAACATATACACACATAGTTGACAGTGCTTCATTCTAACTACAATTCTCATCTATGTGATTTTTGTGTCCTCCAAAATTTCAGAAATTAACATGCAGTATTGTCAAAGATACAAAATGATATACTCATCTTCAGTTTAGCAAATAACATGATCAGAAGGTACCTTAACTTCTCTTAGAATTGAGATTCACTATCCCTAAATTTTCTCTATCTGCTATGCCTGATCCAGCCATTATTATGGTGTCACTATTTTATAAATAACATTACAGTCACTGACATAAGAACCTAACTGCTAAAGCTCGATTGATATAAAGCCACCTGCTAAAAATTTGAAAGGATTCAAATAATTATTCATAGAATATTTTCTCTGAACATGGGTTAGTTGGGCATATAGATAGTGCAAGAATTAATAAGAAGTCATAATACAAAATATTTTATCTGAGCCCTGAAGCATAAAATAATATTTAATTTTATATATTTCTCCATCCATGATGGTGGGTTCCCTAAGTAGGCCTCTTGAGATGGTACATTCTTAATCAAGTCAAGAAGAAGTATGGTGAAGTAGTTAAATTCATTACTGAGGTCAACCTGGTTGGATACAAATCTTGATCCCATGCCTTACTGACTGTGTAAGCTGGATAAAAATTGCTGAATGTCCTTGTGTCTTAGTTTTTCACTTGCAAAACAGAGGTAATAAGAAAAACTCTAGGGTAGAGATTTTGTGAGGCCATTCATTCATCTGGAACCAAAATGTCTTGGGCACTATAGCTGTCATTAGAAGTTGAACAATGAACATGACCAATCAAGTCCCTGCCTTCGTGGAATGTAAAATACACTTGGAGAGAAAGACAGCAGCTGAGAAACAGTAGACGTAGTGGTCTGAAGTGCTGTAAAAAAGTCATAAAGAAAAACAAAAGATGATTTAAAAAAAGGGGGGGAATAATGAAAGAGGGATAGTGAGCATACTTTAGCCAAGGTGGTTAGTGCAAATTTCATCAAACATGAGCTGAGAAGGGAATGTTCTAGAAAGCCACCTCCTGGGTGGTTTTCACATAAGGAATGGTTTCATATAGGGTTCTTGGGAAGAACTCACTGAGATAAAAACATAAAGCATCCAGGACATTGTGTGAATATATTGAGTTTTCAATAATTATTTTGAATACCTGGCTGCAGGATGCTGGGAGACTTCAGGTGAAGATGGTGGTCACCGGGCCTCAGTTTAAAAGATGAAATCACATCTGAGAAGCTAATTGGGGTGAAATTGTGGATTACAGCAGGGCCAAGGGAAAAGTTTACTGCGGCTGAGTTTGAAGTCCTAAAGAAGTATCTTCAGAGTGGTGAAGATATCCTTGTGATGCTCGGAGAAGGTAGAGAATCCAGATTTGACACCAATATTAACTTTCTACTAGAAGAATATGGAATCATGGCTAATAACGATGCTGTGGTTAGAAATGTGTATTATTATTTTCATCCTAAGTAAGCTCTGGTTTCCAATGGAGTGTTGAACAGGGAAATTAGTCGAGCTGCAGGAGAGGCTGTAGCTGGAATCATTGATGAGGAGAGCAGTGGAAACAAGGTCCAGGCTCTCACCTTTGTCTATCCTTTTGGTGCCACATTGAGTGTCATGAAACCAGCAGTGGCTGTTTCACCCACAGGCTTTGTCTGCTTCCTGCTTAACAGACCCATCCTGGTTTTCTATCACTCGAAGAACCAAGGTGGGAAGCTGGCAGTGCTTGGTTCGTGTCACATGTTCAGTGACCAGTATTTGGATGAAGAAGGAAACAGCAAAATCATGGATGTTGTTTTCCAGTGGCTCACAACAAGAGACATCCACCTGAACCAGACAGATGCTGAGGACCCAGAGATCTCCGATTACATGATGCTGCCCGACACCGCCACCTTGTCAGAGCGGTTACAAGTGTGTCTCCAAGAAGGTAATGAGAACCCACGCGACTTTACCACCCTTTTTGATTTGTCTATTTACCAGCTAGACACCACCTCCCTCCTCCAGGTCATCAAGGTTCATGAGCAGCTAAACGTGAAACATGAACCACTCCAACTCATCCAACCGCAATTTGAGACGCTGCTGCCTGCCCTTCATCCTGCTGTTGTCCCTCCCAGCTTCAGGGAGTTGCCACCTTCTCCTCTGGAACTGTTCGACTTAGGTGAGACATTTTCCTCTGAGAAGGTACAGCTTGGTCAGATTACCAATAAGTGTACTGAAGAAGACCTGGAATTCTATGTCAGGAAGTGCGGTGACATTCTTGGAGTCACCAGTAAGCTGCCAAAGGATCAACAGGATGACAAACATATCCTTGAGCACATCTTCTTCCAAGTGGTAGAATTCAAGAAACTGAACCAGAAACACGATGTGGATACAAGTGAAATGGCATTCCAGAACAATTTCTGAGGGCTGCCTCTCCAAGCATTTTCTGCCTCTTAATCTCTTTGTATTGTTCTTCAATTCCTCCCCCAAGTGTGTATACCCCCTTTCCTCTGTGAGTCATGCTTCCAAACTCCTGAAGCACTCACTTCTGTTATTTAAAATGTAACAGTCAGTCCTCAGGAGCTAGATGGTGCTGTCCTGGGACAATGAGAGAGACTGCTGCTGCCTGAGTAGGGTACTTGTCTGGAAATGCATAACAGCACATTGAAACACCCCTAAGAACTTTAGGGGAACCCTGAATGCCAGATAGAAGATTGCACAACTACTGAAGATGTATAAGTGATGTGGCACAATGGGAATCATTTAGCTGGTGAGTTCAATAAAGATGGAAACACCAAAAAAAAATTATTTTGACTAGGTAATATAATAATTAGAAATAAATTTTATTTGCATGAGAAACATGACTTTCATGGCCTGCCACCTGCTTGTCTCTGAAGTCTTTTCTGGGTCTCTTGCCTCCCTGTCTGTCCTTCCTCCCTCCTCTCATCTCCATTTACCTTGCACCTTCCCTCTCACCCTTCTCTTCAGTGGCCTCAGATGCTTAGGACTGGCATAAATGTAACCTTTTGATATATATATATATATATATATATATATATATATATATATATATATATATTGCAATCATAAAGCACCTTTTTAAAATGAAATCCAGTAGTGCCTGGACAATGACCACATCCAACTGTCCCCAGACCCTCCCAATTCCTGCTTCCTCCAAGGCAATCATCCTCCTTAACCCTCAAATTTTTATACACTTGCTTTCTTTTTGAACAGAATTGTAATAATTATATTTATTCCTAAGAAGAACTTTTAATCTTACTGATTTTAAACTTTATAAAAAGAGTGTCATGCTACTACATATGCTAACTTACTGGAACTTTTAAAATGTAACATTATATGAACAACATTCAGCCTTTTACTATGAACCATGGTTGTTAACTGATGTTGACTGATGTCGAATCTTCCATTTTGTGAATGTGTCCTGTGTATTCATACAACTCTCACTGACCGGGAGTGTTTGCGTTCCCAGATTTTTGCCACTGTGAGTGGTGCAATTTTAACATGCTTATATATCTTTGTCATTAGATATGTGTAAAAATTTCTTTTAAAGATACTCTTAAAAATGGAATTATCAAAGTCATGGGTTTACCAAAATTCAGCTTTAGGAAATAATAAAATTGTTTTCAAAATATTTCCACAACTTACCCTCTTATTAGCGATATACAAAGGATTCTGTGGATTTCACTATATCAGTTACTTTAAATTTTAAGAGTATTAAGTTATTGCCAATTGACAGTATACAGAATATGGCTTAGTAGTTTTGGCTTAACTTTCCTTATTACCAAGCATCTTGGGTATTTTTTTTATATTCATTGTCCATATTGTTCTTACATGTTTTGATCATTTTTTCCAAATGTTTGATTTTTTTTAACCAATTCTTTGCTAGACATTCTTTGGAAATATCTACTCTTAGTTTATAACTTGTCTTTTTAAATCCTCACAATGAGTTTTGATTCACTTTTAAAAAGCAAAAATTTTTTCCATTTCTCAGTTGATGGGCATTTGGGTTGTTTCCAACATTTGGCTATTACAAATTGTGCTGCTATAAACATGGTTGCACGTATATCACTGTGGTATGATGATTTCACTTCTTCTGGGAATATGGTCAGAAGTTTCATAGCTGGGTCAAATGCGACCTCCAAACCTAACTTTTAGAGGAAACTCCACACTGATTTCCACAGTGGTTGCACCAGTCTACACTACTACCAACAGTATAGAAGAGTTTTTTTTTCCTCACAGCCTCTCCAGTATTTGTTATTGCTTGTTTTCTTGATCCTGGCCATTCTTTCTGGAGTGAGATGGAATCTCAGTGTTGTTTTAATTTGCATTTCTCTAATGACCAATGATACTGAACATTTCTTCGTATATTCATTTGCCATTCGTATTTCTTCAGCTGAGAAGTGTGTATTCATCTCAGATGCCCATTTTTGGATTGTACCTTTGAATTTTTTTAATTCTTTATATGTTCTAGATAGAAGTCTTTGGTCTGAGGGACAGTTGACTAAGATTTTTTTCCCAATTCATGGGGTTTTTTTTGCTCTGTTGGAGATTTTTTTTGACATACAAAAACTTTTTAATAAGACGAGATCCCAGTTGTTGATTCTAGGAAGTATTTCCCATGCAGTTTGATTTTTGTTCATGAATTCTTTGCCTACCCATATGTCTTCAAGGTTTCTACCTACTTTTTCTTCTATCAGATTTAGTGTTTCTGTTTTAATATTTAGAGTTTTGATCCCTTTTGCCTTTAGTTTAGTGCATGGTGATACACATGGGTCTAGTTTAAGTCTTTGGCATGTGGAAAGCCAGTTTTGCCAGCACCACTTATTAAAGAGGCTATCTTTGTTCCAGTGAACATGTTTGGCACCTTTGTCAAAGATAAGGTGGCTAAGTGTGTTTGTAGTTGTGGTTGTATCATCTAATCTATTCCATTGATCTTCAGGTCTGTTTTTATTCCAGTACTATGCTGATTTTATCAGAGTAGCTTTGTAGTTTAACTTCAAGTCAGGAATTGTGATGCCTCTCCCTTTCCTTTGTTGCCCAGAATTGCCTTTGCTATTCTAGATCTCTTCTGGTTCCAGATGAATTTTAAGAATGATTTCTCCAGTTCTTTGAGGTATGCAAACAGTATTTTGATTGGACCTGCATTAATTCTGTATAACAATTTTGGGAGAATGGCCATTTTCACAGTGTTTGTTCTTCCTATCCATGAACAAGAAATGTCTTTCCATTTTATGAGATCCTCTTTGATTTCTTTTTTCAGAGTACTATAATTTTCATTGTATAGATCTTTTACTTCCTTCGTTAGATTGATTCCTAAGTATTTCATTTTTTTGGATGCTATTGTGAAGGGTGTGGTTTTTCTTATTTCTCTCTCAGTGAGTTTGTTGTTTGTGTACAGGAATGCTATTGATTTTTCAGTGTTTACCTTGTATCCAGCTACATTGCTGAATTTGGTTATTACATCTAGAAGTTTTTCAATGGAGTTTTGGGGGTCTTCTATGTAGAGTATCATGTCCTCTGCAAATAATGATAGTTTAACTTCTTCCTTTCCTATCCTTATTCCTTTTATTTCTCTCTCTTGTCTAATTGCTCTGGCTAATGTTTCCAGCACTACATTGAATAGGAGTGGTGATTGTGGGCAACCTTTTCTTGTTCCTAATTTTAGAATGAAAGTTTTCAGTTTTGGAGCATTTAATATGACACTGGTTGTTGGTTTGTCATAGATGGCTTTTATCAGATTGAGGTTAAGACCATCTATTCTGATTTTTCATAGGGTTCTTATCATGAATGAGTGTTGGACTTTATCAAAAGCTTTTTCTGAATCTATTGAGATGATAAAAAAAGATGTAGTATTTTTATACAATGGAGTACTACTCAGCTATAAAGAAGGATCACATTGAAGCTTTTATTAGTAAATGGATGCAACTTGAGACCATACTCATAAGTGAAATAAATCAAACTCACATGTGTAAATACCATACCGTCTCCCTAGTGTAAGAAACTGAAAGAGTAAATAAGATCCAAAATCTTCAATAAATATTGTGAAAGGGTAAGAAACTGCTCAAAGGGGAAAAATAACTCACAGAAAAGGAGAAAAGAAAGAAGGATAAAGAAAAAAGATAAATTTGTATATACACACTAAAGATAGCTAAGATGATTGTACCATTAATTCTAGTAGTGCTATTAGTTCTATTGTTATTGTTTTGAGCTTTTTGTTATTGTTGGTCTCTTTTGTTTCTTGTTTTTCTTGTATTTTGTTTTGTTTTGTTCTGTTTTTTCCCTCTTTAAAATAAAATTTAAAAATTTTTAAGAAAATTAGAATTTTGTATTGTTACAGACTTTTGTGTCCACTTTAAAAATCTGACAATACAAATCATATTTCTATTTCCACAAAGAGTTTTAGTGCCTTGTGTTATTACAACAGATCTTAATCCACCCAGAATTAACTTTGTTAAAGGTGTGAGGTAGGGGTTCAGTTTTCTATTTTTACATATGGATAATCATTTTCCCAACTGATTTTTAACCACTTACTACTCCAGTTATTTAAATACAGGAAGATCAGAATTTGCATATTTTACATTGATTTTTATAAGATAATATAACAGGAAATATAAAAAGACAATTTTATCAAGTTTATTTAACACAAGGATCGAGTGGTTGAAATGACACCTGCTTGAGTGAAGGCTTGGGATAGTCAGTACGGAAACTAACGAGCAGGCTGAGGGACACTCTGGGTAAACAGGTAGGTTGTTAAATCCATTTTCTCCTGCACCACCTCACACTCCACTTATGTACACAGCAGCATGCCCTCTGCATGGAGCTAGACCTCTGCTTATAGCACTGGTCACTGGGTCTTCCTCTGTTCTGTTTACACAATGCAGCGATGTCTGTGGTTCCATAATAGATACTATTATCTGATATTAACCCTTCCTATTTGGCTCACTCTGAGAGCCCTGGGTGAACTCTCGGGTTCAATCTTTCCCCCTCAGTATGTGTTTTAGAAATGACTTTTAAATTCTACTCCTAGAATGACATTAAATGGAGAGATCAATGTGGAATGAATTCCTATCTTTCTAATACTTGGACTTCCTACTTACAAACATGCTATATTTCTCTCTTTCTTCAGATATGTTTTACTATCTTTACTATCACTTATTAAATTTCTCTAAGGTTTTGCTTATAGCTTCTTCTTTCAACCCCTGTAGTTCCTCCAGACACTTCTTGGGGTAAGAATTCAGCAGTTGTTTTCTATAGAATCTTGATCACAGTCTAAGCCATTAGTCTTCTTCTCTCCCTGTCTGCCTTTTTGCTTCTAATAAAGATGCTTGTCAATGTCAGCCTTGTCAGTTGTCACCAGTCAGGAGTCCATGTCTCTCCCTCTGTTTTTAATGTCCTCCATTCTCAGTTTGACTAACACCTGCTCATTGGCTGTCCTTTGGCTCTGTATCATCTTTCCATGGGAATTTTTCTCACCTCGCATCCTGGGTGATTTTCCTGCCACTCCTTGTGCTTACAACTGACACAAAGTCTCTCAAAGATTCAACTGAACCAATGTGACCATATGTTTGACCCATCAGTCTATGAGCATCAAAACAGATCTTGTTATTGCTAATGCAAACTCTAATATAAGAGTCTTTTCCATGTGAAATGTTCCTTAAATGTTTGCTCAATTAAGCTACAAAGTTATCTTAGTAATCTGGAAGTTACAGGCAGGGTCAGGGCCAAATGAACATTATTAAATAAAAAACTTCAGAAGGAATATGGATCTGAATTCTAGTCTTTCTTTTCCCCAGAAGCAACAAGAGTTTGGACGGACATTTCTCTCTGAGCACGTCTTTTCATGCAAATCATGGGCATGATTCTAGCTCCTTGCCTACTGGGTTTTTTTTTTTTAATTTTAAAAGAGGAAAATAATCACAAGGGACTACTTTGAAAATACAAAAATGATTTCTACATGGGGCTTTGCTCCCTGTAATTCCACTATCTCTCTCAGCTTTCTCATAGAAGTATTTAGATGTATTTCATAGCAGTTACATTTTCCGTAGGACAAAAGAAGGTATCTGTATACACAGCACAAGTCTCAGAAAATGTGGTCATTGAGTTTGAGCCACTATTGCCTTCAGTGACAAACTAACTCAGAATTTCATAAATGTGAAATAGTGCTTAGGGACATGTATCCCCCAAATGGAATTAAACCCTAAGTAGATATATAGGTACTGTTACTGCTTATGTCTAGATGTCTCCCCAAAGCTTCCTGTGCTCATAGAGCATGTGATACTGGAATTAAGCATATGTGGTGCTAAATTAGTACACTGGGTAGAATTAGGATACTTCTAATTCTGAGTGGCATACTCAGAAGGCTGGTAGCCTGGATGGGATAAAAGGGAAAGGCTGCTACTGCTGTTGCTGCCTTCTGCCTGCCCTGCCAAGGACTGTTTCTCCTCTGGGAAGCCCTCTGCCAGTGCCACCCTGCCTTGGAACCAGCTGACTATGGGCTGAAACCTCTACAAACTGACACCTCTTACACTTGTGGGTGTTGCGTATCTGTCTCAGCAATGCATAAAGTAACTAAGACAGGTACAAAAGTAGGTGCATAGATATGTAGGTAGGTAGACAGATAGCAAACAGAACCAGATTGGCAGGTAGTCTTTGCTAAGGGATCATTAAAAATAAGATACAAAGATTTCTATTTCATTTCAAGAATGTAAAAACTATAAAGTAAATGAAAGATTCATTGTAGTCTATTATTTAATAACATTTATAAGGACCTTTTTATATTGCTTCAATGAAACAACTGTTAAACTATATATTAAAGATTCAATTCTTTTTTATTATGTCTTTAATTCCATTTGGGGGATCCATGTCACTAAGCACCATTTCACATTGATGAAATCCTGAGTTACTTTGTCACTGAAGGCAATGGTGGATCTAACCCAATGACCACATTTTCCAAAGAGGGAGCTGGTCCTTCCCTGAGGCAATGGATTAAAAATGTATCTTTCAAAAATCCAGAGGTACTGGAAGGCAATGGCTGTGCCCAGGGTCACCCAAGGAACGTGGGAGGGAGAAACAAGTGTCTACTCTTTCAATAATCATAGGATATTTCAAATAAGCATAGAAATGAACATAGTCATCACACCCAACCATAAAAAATGAGCCAATACCCAAGTGGATCGCTTTCTCATTTCTTCACCAAACACATCAGAAGTCATGTTGAATTCCCCTTGATGTTTCCCCCTCTCTCCTCTTCTTTCCCAGAAATCATTAGCATTAAGAAGTTGTATGCCCTGCCAGACAGGGTGATACATGCCTGCAATCCCAGCTCTAAGGAGGCAGAGGCAGGAGGATCACTATGAGTTTAAGGCCAGCCTGGGCTACAAAGTGAGTTCAAGTCCAGTCTGAACTACATAGTAAGACCCTTTCTCAAAAAGATAAAACAAAACAGAAAAAAATTAAAAGATAAAAAGTTGTGTGTCCTTCCCACTCAGATGTTTAGCACTCACACTCCACATCTTCTATTCATGAATAACAGCAGTAGTATTTGCTGTATTTAAAATGCCCAGGAAGGTACCGTGCCGTATGCATCGTGTCAGTACGCGCAGATCGGGTTCACTCATTTTCACAGCCGTGCCTCGGAAATCGTCAGGGGTCTTGGTTGCCAACAACAGAAACTGACTCTCATTAAATTAAGCAGAAAGGGATTTAATTAGAAAGATGTTGGGGGATTGACGGGAAACCGACAGAAAGTCTGAAGAAACCGGCTGAGGGGAAAGGTAGTTGGGAAGAAGCCAGGCAGCTCGAGTCTTCGGCGCTGTCTTTCCACGGAAAAGGTAGACGGGTGCTCCTGGGGCCCCTCTGGGCTGCACCTGTCACCAGGACAGTCACAGGCAGAAGCACCATCGAGCTCTGCCTATCACCCCTCGCCCACCCCTCCGCATTCACTGATGCTGCTGCTGCCATCTTGGCTCCGTCTTCCGTGTAGTCTCTTCCTCCTCAGGCGTTGTTCTGCCCCAGAGCTGAGCCCTGAGTCAGATAAAGTCTTGGCCTATGCTATGCAGGGGAAGACAGCAAACAAGAGAACTAGATTCCTACCTGGATTCGTATCTACAGAACGGAGGGAGCTCGCTCAGGGTTCAAAGTCGCTGCAGAGGTTTGAAGAAACAAGTGATTGCTTAGGATCCAACCTGCCCAGTAGCCACGGAGAAGCCTGAGGAAGGAGCTCGTGAATCTGCTCATCTACTTCGCCGCTGCAGCAGGGCCGGCCCAGTGCCTGCTGCAAAGCTGGGGCTCGTTCTAGTGCCAGCACTCGCATTTGTACTACTCCAGAGAAATTCAAGCGGTGGGTGAAGGGTTCCGCTCTGCATTTTTCTGAATCCTAGTGAAATGTGTTCACCTATGAAATGTGCTGCTCATAATCTTTTTTTTTTTGTTTTTATTTTTTACTAGTACGTGTTTGCTTTACGTGATGATGACATTCCATGCAGGGAGTTGGTGCAGGTACATAACACATCTTAGTTCTTTTTTATTCCCAGCCCCTTCTCCCTCTCTTAATTCCTTTCCCACTGGAACAAAATCTATCTCCCTATTTCCTATCATCTTTTATCTCACTCTTTGTTTATATTTTGAGCTTCTCATTTGTGAAAAATTATGCGATATTTAAGCTTGTGTGTCTGATTTACTTCACTTAACATTTTGGTCTCAAGGTACGTCCATTTTCCTACAAATGACTCAAGTTTATCTTTCTTTATGGCAGAGTAGTACTCCATTGTGTGTAAACACCACACTGTCTTTACCTATTCATCTGTTAAAGGACATACAGGCTACTTACAAGATTCAGCTATTATGAATTGTGCTGTTATAAACATGGATATGTGTGCACCACTGTGATAGGTTGTCTTTAACCCTTTTGAGAAGATACCTAGGAGGAGTAGCTGGGTCAAACAGAATTTCTGGTTTTAATTTTTTGAAGAATCGCCATACCGATTTCCATGGTGCTGTACTAGTTTGCATTCCCAACAATGTAAAAGGATTCCTCTCTCCCCACAGCCTCACCAACATTTGTTATTACTTGATCTCTTGATAATGAACACTCTTTCTGGGGTGGGATGGAATCTCGGTGGTATTTTATTTGCTCCTCTCATGATTTCTGCCTGCTTTTCTTCCCTGCTTACATCTTTCCTATGACTTATAGGGCAAAAACACATGTCTTATTCCCAGCGCACTGATCCTAGCTAGGTAAATGTGCTGTGATTATATTACATCTTTTGACTATGTCACATTCTTTAAAAATTAGCTTTATTGAGATATAATTTGCGTAAACTAAAACTTGCCACTTTTACATGTGTAATATGATAAATTTTGATAAATGTACATGATCACAATATAGCATAGTATATATCTCTCTCCCCAGAATATTCCCCATGTCTCAACTGTAGTTAATTCTCTAATTAATCCCCAACCCTTGGCAACCACTTATCTTCCTGTCCTTACAATTTTTTTGAAAAATTTCATATAGTAGAATCATACAGGATATAGTAACTGAGTGTCTTCATTTACCCTAACAATTTGAGACTCATCTCATTGATGTTGTTGCTCACAGTAGAGCATGTTTGTTTTCACTGCTAAGTAGTATTCCACTGTATGACTACACCACAATATGTTTAATCCACTCAGCAGTGGACGGACATTTGTGTCGTTTTCAGTTTTTACCCCTAGTCAGGAATAAAGCTCCAGAACTATTAAAGTACAGGTTGTGGGACAGACAAATCCCCTCCTCCATCCTTTTAGGGGAAAAGGATGCTAAGTTGTGAAGAAGAAATTTAATTTTCTAGGAAGGCTCAAAAGACAATCTATGTAATAAAGTCTGTGTCACTTTACCTTGGCCTCAGCTTCCCCTTGAGGATAAGGGGGTTGCATCTTTCCTTTAGGAATATCATCTTCCATTTTTTTAAAAAAATGGTATGAGGGATCCTTGCCTACTTGTTATTTTTCAAGAGAGTGAGACAGTCAGTATGCTAGATAGGGATTTTGCTTTTACTCCTTCTGACTCGTGTACACTGGGTACCCACGGTTTAGCGGGACTGGGGATAGCATGGTAAGTTGCATTAGCGAGGGCTTCGAGAGCAACAGAGTCAGTGGTGCATGCCCGTGTGATTACTCAGGCTGTAAGCCTATTGGCTAGTGCCACCCACATCAGGGGTGGGCCTTCCTCCTTCAGTTTGCTGGCCTACATGTCAATCATCCACTGACCCAACTGTAAGAGTGCTTTACTAATCTAGGCAGCTCTTACTGCATTCGAGCTGACATATTATGATTAATGGTCGCATTAGAGAAGTTCATAAGAAAGGGTTTCAAATGGCTGCACCATTTTATACTCCCAGCAGCCATGCATGCATGTGGTAGTTTCATCTTTAATGCTTTAATGCTTGATATTTTGACTCACTTTAAATGTAGGCATTCTCATGGTGGACACTGGTTTTTTAGTTATCATGTATGTTTACATTTTCTTAAAGACGTTCGATTTTCCTGTATCTTCTCTGGCTAAATGTCTGCTCAAATTTAGAGAAATTTTAAAAATAGGGTTATCTTCTGTCTTGTGGTTGTGGGAGTTCTTTATATATTCTGAATACCAACTGTTTGTCAGATATCTATTTTGCAAATATTTCCTCCCATTCTTTTTATTTTCAAATGATTGTCTCATGAAGCACAAAGTTGTTTTTTTTTTCTTTCAATGAGGTTCCATTTTTGCTTTTTTCCTTTATATGTTTGTTTTGTGTATTCTTAGAAATGCTTACCTACTTCAAGGTCATAGCTACTTTTTCCTAGGGTTTTGTTTTGTTTTGTTTTTGTGGCTATGAGCTTTATTTTTTAATGGCTTTTGTATTAAGGTGTGTGATTCATTCCAAATTCATTATTTATGTAGTGTGAGGAAAGAGTGAGCTTTATCGTGTTTAAACTGGACATCTCATTGTTTAAATACAATTGTTGAAAAGACTATTATTTCCTTTTTGAATTACTTTGTCAGCTTTGTTGAAGTTCAATTGACCATATATGCAAAGGTCTGTTTTCCCACTTTCTATTATTTCCCATTGATCTATTATGCCTGTCTTTGTACCAATAAGATAATGACTTGATTAGTACAGCTTTAATTCAGGTATAAGTCTAAAGTCAGGTACTTGAGTCTCTAAAAGTTTTTGAAGTGTTTTGTATTTCAATACAAAATTTAAGATCAGCTTACCAATCTAAAAAATTCCAAGGTTTTGACTGGAATTTTATTCAGCCAATAATTGAACAATATTGGATGGAGCATTACTCTTCCAATCCATTGCATATTTTATCTCTCCATTAATTTAGATTTCAACTTTAATCAGAAATATTCTACAGATTTTAGTGTAGAGATCTTGCAAGTATTCTGTTAAATTTGGCCCTATGTATTTCATTTTCTGATGTTCTGATAAATGGTATTATTTAAACTTTAATGTTTAGCTATCCATTGCTAGTAGGGGAAATGCATTTGATTTTTGTGTAATGACTTTTGAATGATCTGGCCTATTAAACTCACTTATAAGTTACAGAATTCAAAGAATATTTTGTCATAGAATTTTTCACATAGACTGTCATTTTTCTTTTTTCTTTTGTTTTTATGTTTTATTTTAAAAACAAAACCAAAAAAAAGATAAAAATGATACAGAATTTCAAAAAATAGTAGGAAATTACCACTTGTTAACATATTGATTACTGTTATCTCAGAAGTAGTTGTTCAGGTTACAAGATTTAGACATAAAAAATGATCAAACAGTCAAACAATGAAAGCACAAACTGCTTTTTTTGATGAATTTACAAAGATTAGTAGTAGAGTTATTTGTCTTGTATATATATACATACACATATATCTGTTTATCTATATATAATCTTTTCCCTTCTTCCTTTTCTCCTTTCCCCTATCCCAGTTGTTGTTTCCTTTTGAACACTTTCTTTCCCTTTCATTTTTACAATATCTATTGTACATTTTAGATCTTATTACTTTCACTTATTTTATTTTAAAAAGCAAAACAGAAAAAAAGGATAGAAATGATACAGAATTTCAAAAAAAAGTAGGAAATTAACATTAGTTAATATATTGCATATTTTTATCTTAGAATTAATTGTGTACAACTAGGGTGACAACATGATATTTACACATGTGAGTTTAATTTATTTCACTTATGAGTATGGTCTCAAGTTACAACCATTTACCTATAAAAGCCTCAAGTTCATCCTGCTTTATCGCTGAGTAATACTCCATTGTATAAAAATATCACATCTTTTTTATCCATTCTGTGGTTGATGGGCATTTGGGTTGTTTCCAAGATTTAGCTATTACAAACTGTGCTGCTATAAACATGGGTGCACATATATCACTGTGGTATGATGTTTTTAATTCTTTTGGGAAGATACCCAGAAAGGGAATAGCTGGGTTGAATGGGACCTCCAATCCTAGTTTTCCGAGGAATCTCCACACTGATTTCCACAGTGGTTGTACCACTCTACACTCCCACCAACACTGGAGAAGTGTTCCTTTTCCCCCACACATTTCCATATGACATAATTTCATTTTTATTAAATTTATGATATTTTCTAAGTTCTATTGCAACTGTTCTCTGATTCATTTAAAAAGTGTTTGATTTTTTAGTATTTGGATATTTTTCTGTGTATTTTTGTGTGTTTGTCCATTTGTTTGTCCTTTGTGGTGCTGGAGATCAAACCCAGGGCTTTGCGCACAGAAGGAAAGAGTTCTACCACTCAGCCACATTCCCAGCTCATATTTTCTTTTATTGATTTCTAATTTAATTTTCATTTGTTAGACACCACATTGTGTATTATTTAAGTGTTCTGAAATTTATCAAGACTTTTTATGATTTCTTTTGATAGCAGATATCCCTCTTTTCTTAGCTTTTTTGTTTATCAAGAGTTGTTTAATAGACATATATTGAATTTTATTGATTTGTTTTTCTTTGTCAGTTGAGATTATTTTTCTTCTTTATTGCTGCTGTGATATATTTTATTAGACTTTATGGTGTTCAAAAGACTTCATTTGTGGGACAAATCTAGCATAAAATGTTTTTAAAATACATTCAAATTAGCTATACTAACATGTAATTTATGATTTTTGCCTTAGTCTCAGTGAAACGATTTGAGATTTTTCTCTTCTTGCTCTGTCCTTCACCGCTTTGGAAGTCAAGCTAACATTGGCATTGAAAACTCCCAATAGCTTTCCTTCTTTCTTTCTAGTCAGAAACAAGTTGGGAAAAGATATAATTTATTTGTACCTTGATGGTCTTGTAATAAAATAATCGAGGTATAAGATCTTTCTAGAGGAAATATGACTGATGAAATGTGTATTTGTTAAGTTTGCTTTTTAAAGTAATTGGATTATTCAGAATTATTTTTCCTTTTACCTCAATTCTAAACACATATTTACTCATTATATGTTTCATCTAAATTGTCATATTAACTGTAATAAATCTCTACATACCTTTTGTAAATTTTTTTCTCTACTACTTTTATTTTTGCCTTTTCTTCTTTCTTTGATTGGAAATTTTTTTAGTTTAATCATCTTTTAAATAACTTTCATTTCATGGATTCTTACCAATTTTTTTGTATTATTGGCTCTTATCTTTATTATAATTTTGTTTTTACTTTCTTAGAGTTCACTATATTGTTCTTTGGCTAATTTATCAAGTTGAGTGCTTATTTCATTAATTTTTACACTTTTATGTTTTCTAATATATGCCTTCAAAGTTACAAATCGCCACCTAAGTAATGCTACAAATTCCCACTTAACATATTTTACTTTTACCAGACTTTTATAGGCAATCATTTTGTTACTTATTTTTAAATAATATATTAGTTATATTTTATTAAAGGTTACCTTTTTCTTATTATCTAAGCTTATGGTAGGAGATAGCATCATCTGATTGATCTCTGATTTTCTTGCACTGCATTAGAAATCATGGTCTATTTGACATAACTTTTTCAGCATTGGTTGACACTTTTGGATGATTTCTTGGTCAGTAAATTGTACATGTTTATTCTTTAAGAATGAATATTCTCTGTACTTTTTGGGAATTTATATAACTTAATAGTTTCAAAATAGTGTTCAAATTTTCTCTATTTTATTAAGTTTTAATATATCCTTTATAATAGTTTCAAAAGAGGTCTTTTTAACTATATTACTCTGTGGATTTGCTAAAATTTTGTATGACTTGTTTTTCCTTATGTTTTGAGATAATGCTGTTGGTTGCATCAAGACTTATAATTACATATTCTAATATTTTTATTATAGATAACAACTATCAAGTCCCTGGTAACAATTTCTGGTTTGAAACATGTTTTTTATATTAATTTGGAATGCTGCTCTTTTGATCAGCATTTGTCTCGTACATTTTTGCCACTCCTTCACTTTCAAACATTCGGAATCATTTTATTTTTAGGTAAGTATCTTACAAAGAGCACAAAGTTAGATTTTGCTTTGGAGGATTCTGCCAGTCATTCAGGGTTATCATTTCCCAATTAATAAGCTAAATAAGGTTTTGACATAGAATATGCACCAAAACATGCATGTTTAATCAAACCTAGCAACACCTAAATACACGTGGTAAGTAGAGTCCAATTTGACTCTACAACTCAGATCTCCTGTATTTCACCTAGGGTAACTGCTCTTTGTGGTATCTTTGTTACTGTGTAGGGGATGGAAATACTTCTATGTAGAGAAAATGTACTAAAGGTGGGAAGGCTGCTCGATAAAGTAGTGAATGCTTGCTCAGCGTCAGGTCCCGTGAGCCCATACAGCCTTGCGGGTTTCTCTTTGTGAACTTGGCCTAAGGGCCAGCCTTCCTGGTCCTCAACCTGTCACCTTGCTGGACCAATTAAAGCCTATGCATCTCTTCCTACCATTATCATTCAGTCCATTTCCAAGGTGAGGAAACTCATGCTAGGTGAGAGAAATCAGCTTGCTCAAGTGGAAGATGTAGAAAGCAGTCCCAATGGCACTGTCATTATTGTATCAAAGAGTCTTTACTTAAAGGCATCTGATATGGGTTGAATTGTGTTCCCTCCAAAAATTAGTGTGTTGAAGTCCTAACTACAATACATTAAAATGTGTTCTTATTAAAAAATAGTGCTGTAAAAGATACGATCATTCTTTGGGGTGGGTTCTAATTTGGCATGACTGTTGCCCTCGTAAAAGAGGGAATTTGGATATAAACCCCCACAAACACACGGGCCACCATATGAAGAGAAAGCCTGAGACCAGAGGGATGCTGCTACTAACCAAGGAATGACAAAGATTGGCAGCAAACAACAGAAGCTACAGGACAGGCCTGGAGCAGATTCTTTTGTGCAGTTCTTCAAAGAACTGGCTGACACCTTGATTCAAACTTTTGGCCTATAGAACTCTGAAAGAATAAACTTCTGCTGTTTTGGCCCCTCCATTTGTTACTGCAGCTGCAGGAAACCAATGCAACATCTTTATATGATGAGTGGAAACCTTCCTGATGAGTGTCTTGCTTGGCTTCTGTAAATACATGCATGCATTCATACATACAAACATAGCCTCTAATCTCCCATGTGTATTATGCAGAAGTAAAAATAAAAATCTCATGCCTCCTTGGAAGTGTAATATTAAGGTAACTGTGTGTACTGGGTCAAGAAACTTGAGTTTGGATATTAATTTAGAGGAAAAGCTTACCTGCTAGCTCTTCATCTCCTCATTCGTGCACTGGAGTGTTCTCACTCTAATCAGTTCTCAGTTGACTAAACTTCTGATTTTTGAACTCTTTTGCCAACCAATCTGTACTTTCACAAACATAATTAATTTGATTGCCCAACATTTATTAATCAAAGACATATATAACAGACTATGCAACAAAATCGCTTCCCTGAATTCCTGTGATGTCACCAGCAGCTAACCAAAGCTGAAAGGAACATTTTTGTGGATTAGTTCTAAAGCCTGTGCACAGCTGGGCCAGATGAGCAAGGGTCCAGCAGGGTGGACTCATGTGGCTGCTGGCCAACATCTGCCTGTGGCCTCCCTAGTGGGGCCTGGTGGCAGGGAGGCCCTCGTGTCTGGCCTGAGTGTCAAATGTTCTTGGGAAAGTTGGGGGAATGTCGGCCTGTCTCCTGTTGCAGCTGCCTCAGTGGACACCCCCAGGTCAGGTGTTGGGGAGAGGGATGTTCGAACTGCCTGGAGAGCAGGCAGTTCGAGAGAGACCAGGCATTGGCTGGGCTACCTGCCTGCATGAAACTTAAGGCCCCACAGTGGCTCCCAGGGAGAAGAAGGGAGGCAGGGTGGGCTAGATTCCTGGCCGAGTCTGTAGCAATCTTTGGCGTGGGGCCCTCAGCTTCCCATCATCTTTGCACAAGCCTGGGGCCTCGGTACCAAGTCATCTTGGGCAGGTTTCAGCATTTTGTCTTCGAGTGCATCCCGTTCCCTGTCTCTATCTTTGCATCCCCCTTGCTTACATGGAAACCATCAGTCCCCAACCTCCCCGTCTGCTTTGTGAAAGTCAAATTAGGAGAAGAGGCTGGAGAAGCTTAGCATTCTGCTGTTCATCACACAGGCTCTGGGCATTCCTAGCTGCTCATTTATTCCATCATCAGAGACACAGTGAGGGTCTCAGAGGTGCCAGAAAGTGAATCAGGGGCCAGAAACAGAGACAGGTGAGTCCTTTGTCCGCCAGAGAAGAGAAACAACGCACCATGTTATAGTGTTCACCAGGAGCTCTCAGCACAGACGTGGCTCGGGGGAAGCCTGCACTCTGCTAGAAGGGGCTTCCAGAGCCCAGCACAGCCTCGCTCTGAGCAGGACGCTATGCCCCCTCCAGGGGAGGCCAGCTGTCTTTTCTCAAGCCCCAGCCTCAGCCTCTATCGATGGAATCTTGGCCAGGGACAAAGACACAGAGCCATGTCTGCTGACTCCATCAGGGATGGGCAGAGAACACTGTGAACACTCATCCAAGCTCAGTAGAAAACACAATAAAACAACCCTCCTCCCCCTGCAAAACAGCCTGAAACTAAACTTACATTGCTGTTTTCGTTAACTTTCCCTAAAGATGTCTGGCATTTGATTTCCGGGCAGTTTCTAGAAAGTGACAGAGTAAAACACGAGCGCTGTTTGCTCAGCCCCAGTTTTAGGAATTCTTTTACCTTCTCCCCTTTATTCTGCCATCACAAGTTTCCCAGGCCCCCCAAATGCCTCTCACCCTCTCTCCAATTTTCTTTGCCTACACCCGTGTGTAAAAAGAGGCTGCTGAAAAGCACATAGCTGGATTCACCCATGAGTCTGAGTGGGCAACAGGGTATTTTTAATCCACCATGAACTGGATTTTGAGCCACTCAGAACCAAGTAGATGAGCACTGTGAGTGGGCTCTTTGCGGAATGAATCTCCAAGGTCCCACTTGGAACCAAGTAGATGAGCACTGTGAGTGGGCTCTTTGCAGAATGAATCTCCAAGGAGCATTTACCCTGTGGGCCTCATCAAATTCCCCAGGGAACCGAAGGGTAACGTGATCTCAAAGAGAAAGGAAAAATGCAGGAGTGACTCTCAGGGCCCCTGCTCCAGTGTGTCGGATGCTGCCCCTACTTGCAGGTGACTCTGCAGCTGGAGGGCAGGATCTTCTACTGTGACCTCCTCCCTGCGCTGGCAATGCAGGTGGGGGTCCTGGTGTTGCCCCATTGCGCGGGCAGGGAGCTTGGGGCCATGGGGAGTGGGGCTCCAGCCCGTGCACATCGCGCTCCACAGGACCGGCCAGGCTGCCTGGCAGAGCCTCGCCTGCAAGAATCAGACGCTGTCACAGTGCGAAGGAGCAGCTCCCCTCCCAGGGGTGGGTGGCTTGGCAGTTAGGCGGCCAACTGCTCAGTTGGCTGGGGAGATAATAATGCTTAGAGCTGTTTATCAACCATCTTTGAATGGCAGCCTCCGAATTCCTAATTAACTAACATCGTGCCCTGGTAGCTCTTCTAAGAGTCCAGCCGTATCGGATGGAGGGCGTTCCACACGGGTCTATCTCTCCCCAAAACCTGTGCTCCATGCCCGATAAATAGAAGTTCCTGACGACAATAATTAATGAATGGAAGGAGAGGAAGGGGCAGGCTTTCTGAACTGTCCCAAATCCCCAGAGCTCCCAAGAATGAAAGTTGATTTCTCTGCCAAAGGGAGGCCTGTGTGGACAATGCGCCTCGAAGAAAAGGCCAGGGATGCTCAGCTGTTCTGAATTTACCCAGGAACGCAGGGGCCCTCGGTCCTGAGCCACCTGGCACCCAGCTGTTCATAGCATCACGGTCCTAGAATCCAGCCCCGAGAGGCCTGCAGGGGAGCTGCTCACATAACCCTTCACTGTCCATCCTTGCTGGGTGCCTCAGCTCCAGGATGACAGATGCAGGACAGGGACTCGGGTCATCCCGGAAGGGCCTCTCTCCAGTCAGATCCCCTGTCTCCTCTGCTTCGGTTACGGTCCACAGTACTGACCCCATCATTTTGTCCAGGTTGCTGCCCTTGCTGCCAACTCACCCTTCCTTCCTCTGCCTCTAGGAGGGTAGCCCCTGGCCCCCTGCTCAGACAAGCCCTTCTGGGCCTGCTCCCTCTTGGGGCAGGGTAGGTCACCTCCTCCGGACAGCACACCTGGCTTCCTTACTTCCATTGCATCAGGCTCCTCACTGCACTCAAGTTTCCCCATCTGCATCTGAGCCATGCACCTGACTCTGAGCATCTCACAGACCAGGCAGAGTCATCGCTATCTCTCTCACCAAGATCCCTGGACAAAGACCAGCAGACAAGAGTGGCTGCCCACTGATTCCTAGGGAATGAAGAACTGCGTGAACACAAGTTCACATGGAGACACAAGCCTCCATGCACTGGAAACTCAGGCAGGCATATGGGTCTTGTTGAGGGACCAGGCCTGTGGGCCCAACTAATTTCTGCCCCTTGTGTGAAATAGTCGTGGACTTTGCCTGAATCCAGATAGAAGCTGTGCATAAAGCACAGGGACTACACAAGGTGATGGCGTTTTGCAGTTGTGCAATGTGTAGGGCAGCTGAGGTCACCTGAGCTCCAGCAGCCCCTGGGCAGTGGACAAGAGATTCGTCATGCAGATGGCACACTGTGCTTGGCATTTTCTGGGACACAGTGGACATCACCATCTCTCAGGGCTGGACAGGTGGGCAGGGAGGGCACCCTCAGACACACGTCCTCTTCAGGACCCCACAGCATGTGACTGGGAACTGCCCTGGCTCTCAGATGTTACTAGTCATTGTTTTTCCCATGAAGACTCACAAGAAAGATAGCAGAACACTGGTCTCCATCAGCTTATCACCTCCCTTAAAAAGCAAGCAATAAAAATATTTGAATTCAAGAAATCTTTCTTGAGTGGAATCTGAGGCTTCCACACATCTAAAACTCAAATGAGGCAAGTGCATCAGCTGCCCTTTAGTTTCCTTACAGATCGTTCTAATATAGAGTTCTGTCAAATGCTACTGGTATGGTTTAGATCTAAAATGTTCCCCCAAAAGGCTCATGCTCAGCAGTGGGGCCTGAACCAAGAGGTTGTGACCTAGAAGGCTACATTCTTATCCCTGGCTCCTCCCCTCTCTTGCCACTTCCTGGTTGCCCTGGATTGAGGAGCATTTGTCCTCCTCCTCCATATCTTTCCACCATGCTGTTTCTGCCTGGAAGTTAGCCAACCATGGACTGAACCCTCCAAGAACTATGAACCAAATAAACCTCTCTCATCCTTTAAGTTTTGGGTGTCGGGCATTTTGTACCAGTAAGAGGAACATGACTCATACAATCATGATGTTGCAAATAGACTTCAGGCAAGAGGAATTTTCAGGACAGTACAGGTGTAATTGGGAATCAGTAAAAATAGTGACGTACCAACATGGAAATTCTCTGTGCAAAAGCACAACAACAAGTATCCCTATGCCGTGGTCCACCATTTCCAAGATCCTTGTCTATACCACCCTAGCACTTCACAAGTGTCTATACCAGAAGACATGAACCGAGATGCCTTCAGGAGAGACATAAAGCAGTCATCCTCAAATGACCCTCCAACTCACTGGGACTACAGTGAACAGGACATAACTCCTCCTGAGATTTACTAGAGTTCTATTTATTATTATTTTGTGCTTGCAATCTTCAAACTGGAAACAGACCCCAAGGCATCAAGAATACTAGGTGCTACTCTACCCCAGAGCTGCACCCCTAGTCCTACTTATTTTTCAATTAATAGACTGTGTCTCTCCCCAACGCACACACACACATACACACACACACATGCAAGCATGCACGCACACATGCACACAGTCATGTATGTACTAAATTCTTACCATAGTCACCATCCTGATGATGCCTTGCACTGACCTCTCAGGTCTCTGGAAACAGGGGTCTCTGTCCTGACTCATGCATGACTCTGCTGCCCCAGGCAGTGCATACTACACCCAACAGTTTTGCTGAGGAAGAAGAAAAGGAAGAATGGGAGGAAAATGGGAGGGAGACAGAGAAGCCCAGTGCACAGGGGCATGCGTGCAAAAAGCCTCTCTGGTCCAGCCACCCCCTCACACTCCTCCCCGCTCAGCTCCATCTGGTCACCCTTCTGGGCATTGATGGTGGCCTCCTCCATCACTGTACTGACCGCTGCCCCAGCATGGTTTCTGCTGACCACACAACCTCCACCCCGACTCCCTGTCCTGCCCGAGTGCTCGTCTTAATCCCGTCCCAGTCCACTTTGCTAGTTTGTCACCTACATGTCATGTTCACCGCTGCTCCCCTGGGGCATCTCATTGGCTGGGTGATGTGCCAGGGACCCGAGGAAACCATGATCTGCTCCACAGAAGACTGGGGAGTGGTCCAAAAGGTGGAGCTCTTTGACAGCAGCCTACTAAGCTCCTAAATGGATGGAACAGGACTCCAGCCCAGCTGCCAGAAATGGGGATGGAGCTGCGTGACAATGCACTGCTTCCGGAGCTCATCTATTTAGCAGGAGACGACAGGATGCTTGCAGAAAGGAGGGAGGAAGTGGTGTACCCAAAGGTGCTTCCATCCATTAATGAGCGTCTGTGAGGCCCTACTATGTGCAGGCCATGTTCTGAGCTTGGAGCCCTTTGGTGAGCAGGACAGACAAATCCATGCCAAGTGAATTGTTGCTGAGTGCCTCTCCTGCCAGGAAAGAGTCTTCAGCCAGCCGGGAACTGCACATGGCCAAGGAGCAGCATCGACATGACTTGTATGCACTTACCTCACAGGGGGAGAGAGAGAGAGCAGTGATGTATAATTACAATAATGAGCACAGATTTATAGAGTTCACATTTGTAAACTGAGTGATCCTGAACAAATGACTAAGCCTAATGTCTGCTGCAAGAGGGAGTGGCTGTGACGTCCACAGCACAGAGGGACAGTAGATGGAAAGAAGCACTGTGTGCGAAGCAATCAGTGGGGATCCATAGCCTAGTGAGTTCTCAAAAGCACCTCACACATCAGTAGAGCATCATATTCTTAGCTCATCACATGTCACAGTGACCTGTCGTGAACCTGAGTCTCACAGGAGTCAGCACACCCAATGTTCTTCCAGCATCAAAGAAGAGATGACTGTGAGCCCACTATGAATCTCAGGAGTTGAGGAGGAAGCCTGGCTTGTGGTTCTGTGTGACTCGTGCATGATGCCCAGAGCTCTGATCTTCCTGGGTGCTTGCTACTCTGCACAGCACTTTTCTTGAATTAACTTACAATGGCCCCATGAGGTTGATATGTGCAATTTAAGAAGGAGAGATCCACTTTGGCTCACAGTACAGTCTGTGGTTGACTGGCTCCAAGGCAGAACAGCCCAGCAGAGAAGCCTGGCAGAGGACAAACTGCTCATGTCATGCTGAACAGGAAGCAGAGAGAGGGAGGAGCCAGGAAGGAGATAAGCTCTTTCAGGCCACATCCCCAGTGATCCACCTCTTTCAACCAGGTCCAGACCTCCTGAAGTTACATTTAACTATAAACTCATCAGTGGAACTCACTCACCAATAGGTATAACTCCCCCACCATCCAATCCCTTCCCCAAACCTTACTTATGATTGCATGAGGCTTTGGAAGGGACATCTAGGCATAAACCATAACACAAGACATGGCAGACCCAGTCTGAGCCCTGAGTCACCATACCACATGGCCCCAATGTCTCTCTCCCTCGATCTTCAGCCCTGTGATGCCATGGGTTGTTTCTGGCTCATTTCACAGTGAGATGACCAAGGGCTAGGGAGGGGCAAGGACGTTTCCAAGGTCACACAATCAGAGTGCAGACAACCAGACCTTGAGCCAAAGTGGTCTAATTACAAGCTGTATCCCAACTGGTAGCCCTTGGGGGAACCTTTAACTGGTTGGTTTTCATTATTGGTTCATTTTAGTTACAGAATCCCATATTTTAATAGCTTTTGTTATAATTAATGGCTTACATTGTATGCTATTATATTCATAAAATTAGACAAGTGTACTTGAAAATTGTGTCAGTTCTTTTTTTCTTAGGAAAAATGGAGCTAAAAAACAATGTCACCTGGAGAGAAATTGTTGTCTTGGTTGTCACCACTGTAGCAGGTATAAAGAAATCCATAGGTGTGTCTAAACTCACATGTGGGAATCACTATAGACATATTCCCCATATGCAAGCATGTAATGCGTATGAACACGCACACACGCCCCTCCCCACATTACCTGCAATTATTGGCCATCGTAGAATAAGATGACCCAGTGCCACTTCTTCCAAGCACAGAGCTCAAGCTGCCCACTGAAGAGGATCAGGAAGACAACACAAGCCCAGAAGTTTTGAGTTTTGTCCTCGGGCATTGAGTCTGGAGCTTGTCCTCAGAACTCCTGATCACCTTCTTTGTCCACAGTTTCCTCCTACTGTAGTCTGTCCTTCTTGAGAAGCCAAAAAGCACATGGCACACTTCAGGGCCAGCCTGAACTGCTTGCCTCTCCCTCGGAAAAGTCATCAAGGTCCCTAAGGAGAACATGACATGCATCACAGAGCTTGAGTTTTATGCCCAGCCACCCCAAATTCAGTGTGCTGAAATTAGCCTGGCCAGTGTTGTTATATGTGATGACAAACAGAAAAAAAGGTTAAATTTATTATGTAGCTCTATTTATACCTCCATCTAGTCTAAAATATCAAAGGTGGTGTAAGATGTAGATGGAATTGCCTAATATGTCATCTCCACTCCAGAAAGTTCCATATTTCATTCCCTTTGAAACTGAACAAGATTGGGTCATTATGTAAATAACAAATGTGATGTGTAATTTCTTTGAAGAATAACTGATAAAGTATCCGTGATCATTTCAGTATTGATTAAAATAATAGAATAAGCACTTACCTTGCTATGAACCCCATATTTTAAAAATCCGTCTTAAAAACATAAACCAGGGTCTAACAAAAGGTCAAGTCTGAAGTAGCAGCCTGAGCTCACCTAACCCTGGCCTTGCTGCCCAGCCCTGCAGACGTTGTTAAGTGGACACTACCTCGGCCTCTATTCTTTCCCAAGCAGCAAGTTCACTGCTTGCCACCCTCACTGACTCAGCGTACGTCTCTTTGAAACCTCAACTGGTGTCACAGTGACATGGCACCAACAACACACAGGTCCAACTATTCTTCAGTTGGGTTTCATATCTACAACTAAAAAGGCCACGCCCCCTATGTTTTTTAGTACAACACACATTTCTCAGCTCATTTAAAGTATTTTTTGAATGGATTCTTTTTGTTTTTTCTTATTTTTCATGTCCCTGAAGTGTGATCAAAAACAATAGGGAATGCTTACAATTTTAAAAATTTATTATGGTAGAAGACATGCTGTCATTAATGCTCTCAAAATACTCTCCCATCATTCCTGCTGCTTTCTAAAGCAGTTCCAGAAGTTTTCGTTCATGAGTGTCTTACTTGCACTATCATAGCTCTCTTGTATGGTCCTTTTGACTGAGGGGAAGAGCTAGAAGTCGCAGGATGTCAGATCTTGCAACTAAGGTAGATGAGGACACTCCACGAGGTTTTAGTAGCCTGCCTTCCCGCTGGATAGCACCTGGTAGCTTCACTAACCGTATCTTTGAGCACGTCTCATAAAAACACTCACGAAAGAGGACTTCCAGAACTGCTTCAGAAAATGACAAGAATGATGGAATAAGTGTTTTCCAAGTGAAGAGGATTATTTTGAGAGTGATTAATGGCAATATGTCTTTTACCATAACAAAATTTTTAGAATACCAGCATTCACCATACATTCTGCATAGGCGGTATGCAAGTTTGAGTGGTTGGCCTCCATCACTTTCCCAGTGTCATCAGCTGAGTCACTGCATGGTTTGCAGCTCATTCATTTCCTGGAAACCTACTGATCCAAAGAAGTTTTGTAAGTAAACAACTTGGCATCCTTTGTATGAAAAATAAATCCTACTAAACCTTGTCTTAAAATACACTGAAGGGAAAGTTGTAGCATACACTGGAAATTTTTTTTTTATTTTAAAGAGAATAAAACAAAACAAAACAAAACAAGAGTTAAACATGACAAAGCATTTCAGAACAGACCACTGCAAGCAATACAGATCTTCAAAACATAACAATAGGAGATTAACAACGGCTACCCTAGTGTCTCTTGTTTTCTTCAAAATGGTTGTTCATACATTCACATGATCTCCACAGAGTGCAGCCAGAGCCACTCCAGTGGCCAGTCTGTTGAGACTCTAGCCAAAGAACTTCCTGTCAAATACAGCTGACTAAATCATGGATCTTGTGAAAGAAAGCATTGGTCAAACCAAGCAAAAGAAGACCAAGACCAAGCTGGGTTCCTGTCTGTTATGGCTTAGGTCTAGAATGTCCCCCAAAAGTCTCAAGTATTCAGAAGAGGGGCTTTCAGAGATGGGATTGGATCATGGGGGTACTGTACTCAACAGTGGATTCATCCAGTGATGAGTTCCTGGGGAAGGATGCTATTAGGAGGTAAGCGCTAGTCAGAGGTGAGTCACTGGGGGCATGATTTGGAAGGGTGTATTCTTGTCTTTGATTTCTCCCTTATCTCTTTCTACTTCCTGGCTGCTGTGGGTTGAGCTGCTTTTCTCAGACAAACCCTTTTGCCATTCCATTTCTACCTTGGAGTCAGCTGACCATAGACTGAGCCCCCCAAAACTGTCAGCAAAATTAAACCTCTCCTTCTTTGAGTTGTGGACATTGGATATGGAAAAGTGATTAATATATCATCTGAACTCTGATTTAAAATGTTGAGCATACTGAAGATGATGACAATGAAGATAGTGGAAGTGATGACAATGACAGAGAAAAGGTTGAGGAAACAGTGATAAGGAAAACACAAATACAGTAACAGCATAAGCAAAGGGTGCTCTTGTAGAAACAGTGGAGTAAGAGATCCTTGCACCGGGTGCAGAGTAGAGGAAGCAGGTGGTTTCTAAGATTTTCCATTTTCCCTGTGAGTCAGTGACTCATAAATAGTTAAATACAAACAACAAAGCCTTGGAATTAGATCAACTCAGATTCAGTAGATATGAACTACATGGTCTTGGCAGGATTATTTATGAGTTGGGAGCCTTTTTGTAAACCCTGAAATACGGTGACAAAATATCTCTCACGTACCATTGTGGGCAAAATTATTATGTTTTAATTCTACAATGTACTTTGTCTCAACTCCAGGCATGTGAGAATCACTCAACAAACATTAATCTGTCTTTGATGAAGGATTAAAAGAAGTGGTGGGTGTTGATCTAGAGTATTGATGGCCAAAAAGCCAAAAGCACTCAACTGACATTCATCAAAGACCTTTTTGAGAATGATGTATTGTAGCTTTGTTTTGTGCCATTAGAAAACCAAATAGCAGGGAATGTCCCTATGTCATCCTTTTGAGATGCCAGGTGGGCCTATGTGTACTACCCCCTCAATATGCCCAGGTATCACTCTGTTGTGGAGTCTATTCCAACTTTGTTTGAAGTTGAATTCCAACCAGGCTGCTTTGTAGGTCTTTATTACATCAATGGCCATGAGCAAAACTCTGTTAAGCATGGTAGTTGTGTAAGTGAATTTTGCCTCACACTGCCTGGCTCTGGGACAGGATGGAAGGACCAGTCATGTGTGCAAACTGGCACTGTACAGTGCATTAGCAGTTGAAATGGAGATGCAGGCAGAATTCAGGATAGGTGTGATGCATGACCTGCTGCAGCTGGCTGAGGTAACACACGGGGTACAGGTGCTTCCTAGAGGAGATAACCTGTAGGTCTAGGAGAACTTCTTAATGGAAGAGGTAAGCACCATACTATAGGAATAACCAGTAAAAGATGGATGAAGACCTGTGGGGCAGGCTGGTAGCAGTGAGACATAGCTCCTGCATTCTACTGGATCTGTAGGAGGAGGAACAGAATTCACAGCGGGGTAGGTGGGTGGGTGTGAAAAGGGCAGATGGATAGACCTGGGAAGATAAGAAGATGGTTCCCCTTAGTAAGGTAACTTATGAGGAAACAAAGAGAACTAAGGTGAGTGAAGAACAGAGAAAGGCAGAAGAGGTGGGACACAGGAGTCATCAATGAGACTTTGCCAGTGCCTACCTATGGGAGTTATGGCCATGACCCATGATCCACACAATCCAGGGCAACTTCTGGCACATGCCAAGCACTCACTAGAGGAGCCCTTCTTGCCCTCTGCCTTCATCCTGGACATAGGCACATAAGGGCAAAGAGTTGACCACTGTCTGGTCATTGTCTCCAGTACCTGACGAGATGGCTTATGGGTGAGTGGGGAAAGGAAACTAAAAGATCTTGTATATGTGTATGTGAAAGATGCTGTGCTAGGTGCCTGGTTCACATTCTGGGACCCTCCTGTCACTCTTCTGACCCAGAACTAATGATATCCCTGCAGTATGGAGCACTCATAACATTTCTTTCATGGTGTTTTTGTTTTTTCATCATCAAATTTCCTACATCTAGTGCACAGCCTGCTGCATACAGAAGTTCACCAAGTGAATGGATGGATGGATGGATGGATGCATGGACAGATGGATGGAGAGTGTATTAATAAGAATGGCAGTGCCTATTTTTCAGGTAAGGAAAATGAAACTCGGAGAGGTTATTTATATGAGATTATGAACAAAAATTCAGAAGAGAAAATGCCAACCAAATTAACCATCCACTCACTTATCCATCCATCCACCCATCCATCCATCCATCTATCCTTCCAGTCATTCAACCAGCCAGCCAGCCTTTCTTCCATTCAGCCATCCTCTAGCAGACTTTCACTAAGTTAACGTGCATCAGCCACTCTTCTGTATGCTGCTGATGTGAAGACAAAAAAGGCTGGTCACTGTCTTTAAGGAGCTCATAATATAGAGGAATGAATGGGCTGTCAGATTTCAGAATCTAAATTTTCTTACAGAGGATGAATTTGTACACGTTACAAGAATAAAAGCATTAGTGCCACTTAACAGAGCACTTTCTTAAACATTTCTGTTTCAGCCTGTGCTTGTTCTGAAGTGAATGAGTGCTCCTTTTTTGAAAATATTCAAAGCCAGGCTGAGTAATCCCTAGACAGACCCAGGTGAGTGGTGACTCCAGCTACAGAAAGCATGTAAGATTGGATGAGCAGTCAAGAATAGGTCCCTGCCACCTCCAAGATCCAAGGACCCAAGAAAACTTCTTTTTACCTTATGTACAAAGACATACAGGAACCCATGGCAGCTGATGGTACTCTAAGCAGAACTTCAGGATAATGAGGGCAACTCTATACTTCGTGTTAGAGGAAAGAGTAAAAGTCAGAAAAGCAATGTGACAGTGGCTTTTTTGTTCCCTCATCCCAAAGCCATGAAGCACACAGACTTCAGCAAACATCTCCTGGGTAGGATATCTGCAGAAGATGAGGCTTGTCCTGGGAAGACAAGCATTGTCTCAGCCAGCCACACTGATCACCACCTGTCACACAGAGTCCTGTGTGAGGCTTGGGGGTGACAAGGAGGGAAGAGGTGCCAATCTGTCCAGGCTTCTTGCCTGCCAGTTCCCTGGGTCAAAGTAATGGCCTCCTCCCACACAGCAGTATTAAGACCAAGTGGCCAGGTGAGCCCCGAGTTGGGGCAGATGGGAGTTAAGAGGTCTTGGAAGCCAAGCTGAAAATAAAGGTATACATTAGGCATCACTCAGAGCTGGCGAGTGTTTCAAAGTAAGAAGCTACTCAGAACGGCCCATTCCCTGGATTGAAACAAAAGAAAATGAGCAAAAGATACATTTAAGAAGCTCTTAAGTCAATATATTGGGGCAAGGGCAGTTCCAAGGGGCAACCCTTGGAATACCAGTTGCTGACTTGCTTGGATGGTCCCAGAGTCTTGAAATTCTTATCTTCCGGTCTTTAGTTGTGCTGCCGCGGATACCTCATTGTCCTGAATGACTCAAAATGCTTACCTTTTGTGGTAATTTTGACTTTGAGGAAGCACTGGAAGTTTCATGGTGCCAGATCTGGTGAGTAAAGTGAATGAATTTCTGTCTGGTGGCACTTAGCACCAGCATTCACTGTATTTGGGATCATACCTCATCAAAACACTCACAAAGAGGCTTGGGAACATGACGAGGGTGATAGGATAAGTGTTCTCAGAATGAGGGAATATATTTTGAGGGGGATTAATGGCAATGTAATGCATTTTTTACTGTAATACTTTTTAAAAAACTTAAACACTGACTAACTATATTTGTTATCATACCTCATATATCCCTGGAATCCCTAAGATTTAGTTTCTAAATTTTTCCTTACTTCACCCTTTTCTGCATCCCTACAATCACTATATTGCTTCTTGTCAGCTTGAAGCAGGATGTCTTAGTCACTTTCTCCTCCCTGGGACACAATACCTGACACCACAATTTAAAAGAGGAGCGGTATATTTTGGGTCATGTTTTCAGTCCATAGTCTGGCAGTTCCAAGGAGAAATGACCTGGTAGAAGAGACTGGGTGGCAGAAAGTTTCTCATGTTATGAATTTCGGGAAGCAAAGAAATCATGTAGGAGCTGGGAGGAAACATAACATTCCGGGTCATGCCTTCAATGACTTGTGCCTTAGGACTAGACTGTACCTTCTAACAGCAAGTCAATTACATTGCCACCAGTTAGAGCAGTAGTCATGGCCCTTTGGATCATAACTGCAGAGGCCTCTGAATACCTGGATGACTAAGCACTGTGAAAGGAATCCTGGGATATCACTTCTGTAGACAACCATTCTTGAGCAGGGTACTCTAAGACTCTCTTCTCAAAGTACTGTTTTTCACTTTTAAACTCTTGAGTCTGCAATAAATGGGATCTTGCTGATTCCTGGCAAAGTACTTGGCTTCTATTTAATACTAATTTTCTAGCAAAGAGGCTATCTTGGGTCAAAATTTTATAGGCCCCAATTCTGCAGGTGCTTCCTCTCTGGCCACCAGCAAAATTCTTCAAATTATTCAACATGGCTTTAAATTCCTGCTTCACTGAGTACATCTTACTAGAAGCAGGAAGTAATATCCATGCTACAGTCTGAAGACTGGGCTGCCTTGAAATTCCCTCCACTTGATTAATTAGTCCAGCACCCTGAATTTCAGCATCCCACAAAGCCTCAGGACTTTAGCAAAAGTAGACAAAATCAGTTTCCTGTGTACCAACAATCAATCTCAGAAACAGCCAACAAAGAGGTTTGTTAGGCTTGACAGTGCAGTTGAAAACAGAGCCACTTCTGTCAGGGACTTCTCAAGATCATGACACTAATTTGAAGTCTGGCTCAACTCTGGACTGTCTTTTCCAGTGTGCTTTTATCAAACTCCAATTCTGCTACCTCTGTGCACTCCTCTGTGACTAAACACTGGACTATAGGATCCTGGAGAGGACTACAGTGTCCTGGAGAGCACCATAGGGTCCTACTCATCTACCTGTCATTTTCTCCTCCTTCTGCAGTAAATAAGCTAAGCATATAGTAGGAGATCGGGAAGTTATGGATGAAGGAATTCCATTCTGACTCTCAGAGCAGAGATGACCCATCATCTAAGGCAGATCAGTGCCTCAAGCAGCTGACAACTGTGCCTGTGCCCACCTATGGGCCCTGCCTGTACAGTCACTGTCCCATTTGATCTTCACCCCACTGCAGAAAGGAGTCACTGTGACTGTGCTGTCTCAGTCACTTTCCTTATCACTGGTACAAAATACCCAGCACCCATAACATGGAAGAGGAATTTAATTTGGGCTCACAGCTACAATCCACAGTCAGCCGAATCCAAGACAGAAGAGCATGGTAGAATGGCCAAGATGAAGGAAATCTGCTCATGTCCTGGTGTCCAGGAAGCAGAGAGTGAAGGGAGGACTGGGGAGGAAGATAAACTCTTCCAGGCCATGGCCCCAGTGACCACCTCTTCAGATCCTTCTTCCTAACCACAAGTTAGCTATAGCGCCCTCATGATCCAATCACCTCCACAAATCCCTCTGATGAATGCGTAAGGTTCTTGGGGGACAACTAGATATAAACTATAACAGTTTTCCTTCTAGCAATGAGACTGAGGTTGAGACCCTGCCTAAAAGCCCCAGCCATGAGCATCAAGAATGGCACCCTAAATCTGCTAAACCAAATCCTGAGTTCTTGCCTATCACATGAGAATGTGAACGCGATTTGTCATTTCTAGATATGTGCTGGAGAAATAAGGCTCCAACATCATCAGGCTCTTATTCCTCTCAATCTGTGATAAAAACCTGAAAGGCAAGATAAACAAATGAGGACAACCTCAGAGCCACCCAGAAGGGAAGGGTGAAAGATCAAGGACAGTGGCCCAAGACCCATTTGGATTGTACTTAATTAAGATGCGTTCTTTCCTTTCATCCTTTTTTTTTTTTTTTTTGCTTTTTGTCAGGACTACACTATTGGCTTGTGCTGTCTAAATAGAAAATAGTTAATTGGTTTATTTAGCCAACTATAGATGTATTCAGTATTATTCTTCATCCCGTGAATTAAATTAAATAGTTTATTTACCCCCATGCAATTCATTCAGTTCATTTAATTTAATTTCATAGTTATAATATGGGGAACAAACTAACTAGATTTTTCCCTTTGGGATGGAAATGGGCAAATATTTTGGTTCTGAATTAACAAGCAGCAAAGCTGATATTTATAATAAATCATCCATTGTTAGCCATCCTGATAATTATTCTGTGAATGGTCTAAAACAGACATGGCCATGTAATAGACACGTGGCTGGATTTTACTGCAGCTTAGTTCTTTGTGTTAATGAACAATCTAAACAAAAAAACACAGAGATGATTTCTGAGCAAATAGGTCTCTTTTACAGGCACAAACTGTGTACCTACTATGCACCTGGTATTGCATAACTACTCCCAGGGTAAGATATGTAAAACAGATCTATGTCTCTCAGCTCCTGCAGGATCTAGGGCCTGAGAAAGGCTTGCAGGACCCTTGAGTCCCGGCTCCACTGGCTTCCCACCTCCAACACCTGCCCTTGCTCCTTGCACCACACCTGTCCCCCAGATTTGCTAAAATTTCAGCAGTGCTAGACCACTGGCAATTGCAAGAACATGCCAGGCCTCACCATGACTATGGAGCTCTCTCTTCTCTGTCCTCACCCCTGCAGTCTCTCTATCTCCTGCAGTCTCTCTGATGCGCCTCTGCCTCCTACGCTTACCTGCAACCTCCTCTTCCCCAAAACAAGGCTGATTGTCACCCTTGAGATGGACAGTGGTTTGTTTTGAGGATTAATTGAGGTTACAGTGTGTAAAAGATTAAATAACAATGTGTGTACGAGTAAGCACCCCGTAAATATTAATTATCACTCCCTGTTTATATATTACATTTTCCACCAGATTATGAGCTGCTAGATACTCAAGACTTGGTTTTATTTTATCTCGGGATTCCCCGTCAACAGCACAGTGCCCTGAGCAGAATTACTTTTTTTCTATAAATGCTCATTTCATGATTTATGAAGAAAGTCCATGATTTATGGAGGTTTTGGATGACAATTAAGGTGTATGCAGGCAATGGGAAAAGAGAGTAGAGAAGAAATGACAGCTTTGTTATTTGAGAAGCATCAAAACCTGAAGTTAAAAAAAAAAAAAAAGCCAGCCCCCTGCTCTTTGTTGGCTTCTAGAACCTCCCAAGGAGGGATCGGCCGGATATTCGGGAAATGAGCTGGCTCAGGGAGCCACTGGAAAGCCTTTGAGGCCAAGTACAAATCCCACTGGAAGATGCATAGGCCTGGGGTCATGCAGCCCTTCACTGCCTCATCGCCCTATGAGGAGATGGCCCTGAGCGCCCCATGTGGGGAGAGGAGAGGAATTCTAAGGCATAGCATGCACTGTCCCTTTGGACTCAAGGTGCAGATCCAGATGGGATCTTAGCCCTGCCTGCTGCGGGGTGACCACCTGGGCTACTGCCGCCTCCCTGGACATAGAGTGCTTCACCTGAGGAGATGAGTTTGCAGTGGGGGTGGGTTGACATCAGGGCAGGGTCCAAGGAAGTGGGGGACAAGTGGAGTGCAGGATGGGAGTATGGGGTCTTCCAGCTGGCCCCAACCACTCTGCTGCCGAGCGGACCCTCCCAGCGCTGTGCTTTGAGCTGCACGTCAATCAGTCACACCCCTGAAGCAGTATGTAATTAATTCTGCACTGCATTGCTGTTCCTGCTGCATTCCAGGAAGCTCGCATCATGGAATGGGGGCATGGTGAGGGCCTCCTGACAAAGGGACAGCAGATTGATCAACAATCCTTATGTCCTTCATGCCAAGGTCAGATTGGCCCCCTCAGCAAAGGAAGGATGTGCTGGCGTCCCACTGGGCTACAACGGGAAGCGTGTGACACCCTGAGGTAGGAATCAGAAGAGCAAACCCAGGCTGGAGGAAGAAAACGAAGAACAGGACAGAGCAAACGAGTGTCTGCTGACTCAGCCCTTTCCTTGAAGCCCCATCCAATCACACTGGCCTGCATCCTGTCTGTGAAGACACTGGACACATGATCATTGAATTACTGTTTATGTTATGATGAAATACGCATAACACCAAGTTTACCGTTGTAGTAATTTCCAAGTGCACATCTGAGTGGCATTACAGACACTGACAACATTACACAACCTTCACAGTCACCCATCTCCAAAACATTTTCATTTTTTCAAACCAAAGCTCGGTGCCCATTAAACACTAATTCTCCTTTGCCCTCTTCTCCACTCCTGGGAATCACTGCTCTGCCTTCAGTCTCCATGAACTTTTCTATTCTAGGTATCTCATGTAAGTGGAATCACACAGTACTTATCCTTTGGGGAGTGGCTTAGGTCATGGAACCTAATGTCCTCAACATCATCCATGGTGTAGCATGTTAGAATTCCATCCCTTCTTAAAGGCTGCATAATGTTCCATTGTATGAGTAGACCGCAGTTTTGTTTATTCATTCATCCACTGATAAACATTTAGACTGTTGCCAATTTGTGCTCTTCTGAGTCTTCAGTCAGAAATGGAAGCCTTAGGGCTGGGGATTTAGCTCAGTGGCCTAAGCACCTGCCTGGCAAGCACGAGGTCATGAGTTCAATCCCGGAGACGCAAAAAAAAAAAAAAAAAAAATGGAAGCCTTAGAAGTGGTAATTCTTGGTTTAATTTTTGAGGAACTACAACCCTTTTCCACAGTGGCAGTTCCGCTTCCTATTCCCATCAGCAATGCACAAGTGTTCCAGTTGCTGCACATCCTCAGGAATGCTTGTTAGCTTCTGTTTTGCAGAGGAGGGAGATTTTGATGCTGGGTACTGTAACAGAAGGGTGCCGTGAAGGTTGCTGTCCAAGCTTTAGAAGCAGAACCCCACGCCCAGAAGGCCCAACAAGCTCAGCGCTTAGAGGCTCGTCTTCCACCTGCAGCCTGGGTTCACACTCTTCCCTGTAAACGGGACACAGGCGCTTACTTGCCGGCTTAGTGTGACCCTCCATTCCCTTATGTACACTGCCAGTCCTCTCTCTCTCTCTCCCTCCCTCTCATTCTCATTCTCCATTTCTTCCTCTCATCATCAGGGATAGAGAACTGTTCTCCCAATCCACTGCATTCTCCTGGTCCAGGACCTGTAAATAACCTATCTCTGAGTTTATTTCCGACTGTGGCAGTGTGTTGATTTTACACTTTCCAAAATCCATTGGAAAACCAGAGGCTGCTGTGGGCCAAGCTTTCCCTGGGATGCTGGGGACAACATAAGGTCAGGGTCCCAGTGCCAGAGTGGTGGTCACACAGGCATAAATAGTGTACCAGACAAAAGCCACAGCGAATAAACACGTTTCCCTAGGAGGAACCCCTTCATTATGGGTCAGCCAGCCACCAGGTAGGAGAAGGATCCCGTGAAAAGCCATCAGGGCAGGGTGCAGGCTACCCTGTCCAGATCCCCAGGTTGGCTGAGGTTCTCAAAGCAATGCATTGCTCCTCCTCTGTTAATAAGGAAGACTCAAGGACAAGCTTATGGGGAAAAATCTTTTTTCTCCAGCACCTAGTAATATAACTCCTAAAATACAGAAAACAACAACAATAAACAAACTACAAACTTCACAGATCATTAGGGGGAAAAAGGACTAATTGCCACACCATGAATTCTAATGCACCTAACTCAAAAAACAACAAAATAGACATCACGTAAGGAAAAGACATACTAGGGTTGACTATCACTACTGAAATGTTATTTCCCACTCATAAAGATGTGTGCATCATGAGACTCACAGATATGTAAATGTGTCCACACAGAGACAGGGGTTCTCTCTTCTTTTCAGCTCTGCATGGCAGGAGCACAAAACTGATCAAGTTCTAAGTCTTCCTCCTCCCTTACACAAGATAGCAACAACAAAACAACCAAGAAGCGAGGAAGCCATGTGCTCTAGTGAGAGCACGACGTGTCTACAGACATGGACCGGGAGGGGAAGAACTGCGACTGCAGCTGCCACCCTATGCGTGCCACCCCACACTGCCCTTTTCTACTCAGGCTTCATCATCAGCTGCCTCTGGGTCTACCTCTCCAGTCAGTTCAAGTTTTCCTAAGTGCTCAGCGACAACTTGCAGCTCCACATTTCAGCTGGGTGAGCCTTGGTCCTGGGGATTAGAAAGCAGAGTTTCCAGGACCTCGGCTGCTGCTTCCTGTTGACTTTGTTGAAGGAATCATGTTGATCTTCTGCTGAGTGAGGTCGTGCTCTCCAAACTAGACCCCAAGTCTTGCTTGTGCGCCTGCTTCCTCCTGCTCATTCCCATCGGTCTCTGTCTTTGCAAGGAACCGGCGACCCCTGACTGGAAGTACCCCCTGCCTTGCAGCCTCCAGATGCCCTGAGCAGAGGTTGCCCAAACCCAGGCCCCAGACTGCTTCTGCAAAGGCTGTCAGCTAAAACAGCTTTTACTCATTAATGGGGTCCTGCAAGTTTATAACCTACAAATGAGTCCCTTTATCAACAAGCAGCACTTTCTTTGTCCCTTTTGTTCCTTTTGAGTCTCTTGTCTGGATGTCGATATTGACATACCCATACCGGTTACCTTTAGGTGAGAATTCGCATTCCCTGAAGGCATTAACTTAGCTGTGTGTCTTATAAACAACATTTTGTCTTATTTCCATAGGGCTGCTCTCGGTGAGTTTAACAAGTTTCATATTGGATATTGAAACTTTGGATTTATTTCTACTTTTTCATTCAATTTTTTCCACTACTCTGCTAGATCCATTTTATTGATTATCCCCCTACCCCACTCTTTCTTTCCTTCTGTTAAATAATTGTTTTTACTTATAAGAACTTGAGAATTATACTTTTTATTATCTCTCAAAAATTTAACACTTATAATTCTGTATTTTCCCTTAAAGATATGATTATCATGGACATCGCTGTCTCCTAAACTAGACAATCTGTGTAACCCTCTACCCAGTTGCATTGTCGACTTAAATCTAGTGCAACTTATTTTTATATATTTCAATTTTATTAAATAGTAATTATTACACCATGATTATTACTTAACAGCATTTATATTCCTCAAATGTTTTACTATATAGCTTGCATTGTTTCGTTTCGTTTTTGGTCTCTAATTTCTTTCTCCTGGGTGCATATTTCCTCTTGCTGAAATATACCTGTCTTAGTTCCTTTTCCATCACTGAAACAATACCAACACTCATAATTTAAAGGGGAGGTTTATTTTGGCTCACAGTTTGTAGAGGTTTCAGTTCATAGTCAGCTGGCTCCAAGGCAGGGCAGCATGGCAAAGGTCCATCACAGAGGAGAAACAGTCCACCACATGGTGGTGGGAGGCAGAGAGGGATCAAGGGAGGAGGAGAGAGATACACCCTGCCAGCCCCCAACTCTGTCTCACCTCCTCCTACCAGGCTTCACCTCTCAACACCACATATAGCTATAAACTCATCCATGGACTTACCCGCTGCTGGGCACCACACCCCCATGATCCAGTCACTTTCCAAGGTCCCACCTATGAGCATATGAGGTTTCGGGAGGACATCCAAATATAAGCCATAATGACATCCTTTAGGACTGGCAAAGTTTTTGGTAAAGGACCAGGTAGTGAATACTATAAGCTTGCAGGCCATCTGCCACAGCTCCTCAACCTTGCACTTGTCTCAGGAAAGGCACCATAGACAACAGAAAAAATACATGGGCGTGTGCTATGTCCTTGTGCAATACTATAAATTTCAATTTTACATAATTTTTATGTGTCACACAATTTTATTCTCCTTTTTATTTCCTTTCAATCACTTAAAAATGTAAAGTCCACTCTTATCCCACAAGCCATACGAAACCAGGTGGCAGCTGGATCAGATCCACCAACCATCATCTATTGACCACAATGCTAAGAGGCCCAGATCTTCAGAGGCAGCCTATGGTCAACTTGTCATCTTACACACATCTTTATTTATTATCCGTGTTCCTTATTCTCAAACACCTCTTAGGGCGAGCAATGCATGCATGAAGGAAATTTCTTTTTGAATGTATTGCATAATTATTCTTCTGGCAGCCCATCCTGCTGATGAGAAATCTGATGTCAATGTGATTTTCATTCCTCTGTAGAAAATCTGGGTTTTTTGCATGTGTGCATAGTTTTCTTTGGTTTTAATTTCCTTTGATAGTTTGTGCATTAGTCACTTTCCTGTTGCCAAGACAAAATACTCACCACCCATAACTTAAAGGAAAAAAAGGTTTATTTGGCTCATGGCTTCCAGTAGATTCAGTCAAAATCATGTGGCTTCAAGACAGAAACGGTATGATGGAAGAGCCTGGCAGAGAAAAGTTGTTCAGTCTATGACTATCAAGAAACCCTGAAAGAGAAGAGAGGAACTGAGGACAAGAACATCTGTCCCTTTCCAGGCCATATCCCCAGTAAGGCACCTACAACCAGCACTCATTTTCTAATAGCACATTCAACTATGAACTCATCAATAAACAATCCACTAAAGAGTACAGTGTCCCCATGGTGCAAACACATCCCTCACACATCGATTTGTGGGGGACATTTTCGTCCAAACCATACCAGCTTGAGAGTCTCTTTTTAGTTGTTATGTTCAGGGGGATTTCTAGAAGCCATCGACCAATGCTGGGAAAATTCCTACAGCATGCTTTCAGACATTCCTTCCCCACATTTCACACTTTGTTCATTCTCCCATGAACCTACAGGGCATGAGCTATAGTTTCTAGGATAGCCATCTCTGTCATCTTATAACTTTTCCAGCGTGTTCTCTGTTTGTACTACTGAGGTCTGGGAGGTTCACTCTGCATAGCACATCATTTAAAGGTACATTTTTAAAATTTTTCAACAATATATTTTATGCACAGAAATTCGCATTGCTTTCTGAACTCCCTTTCAAAGCTTTTTATCTCCAGAGCTTTCTTTTTCCCTTCAGTTATTTCTTCCAAGAAATTCAATAGACTTTAAATTTCTTTGGATATCCTGTATGTCCTTTTCTTTTCACAGGTGTGGATTCCTCCATGCAGATTTTTGTGTAAATGACTCCATGGGCTTCATCTTTCTTCAGTGTTTTGTGATTCTTGGTTCTGAGCTTGTCATTGCCTGGAGCAGTTCTCTTCTTTGTGTTCCAGGAACTCCCAGCAGCACGGTCATGGCTTCCCAACACAGGCTCTACATGAGTCCCAGCTCACACCCCATCCCTTATCTCAAGGTAGTCTTTACCCTCGTGGTGGCCCCTGATTTTGGCATGTGCAGACAGTGCTGTCCAGTGCTAACACTGGGGCCTCACCCACACCCCAGGGTAGGCAGACACAGAGCAATATAGGCTCTGGAATTTGCAGGGTAGTAAGGAAAGATTTCCAGCCTCCAATGAGAGTCACAGCATATGTGTGGTTTTCACACTAGACTCCCAGATGTGGCTCCCAGGCCTTCTGAGAACTTGAAACCCTAGTGAATTGGGCTTTAATAATTTAGCCCTTGATAACTACAAGTACCCTCCACAGAGAATATTTCATTTCTGGTGTCTGGAGTGTGCCCATTCTTCACTTAAAGCACTGCTATGTGCTTAGTAGACTTTACTAATATTTTCCCCATCTTCCTTATATGCCTGGAGAAGTGAGGGAAGAATGAAGTATTTATTTAGTGCACCATATTGAAATGAAATTCTCACTGCTTTGTGAGTACAATGAAGTGATTTTTCCATTTGTCTGGGTCATTTTGAAAACTAAGGAAGATTAATACTTTGGAAACAATGAAATGCTAAAATTTTGCAAATGATCATTTTCTTATGTTGTGGGAAAAAGCCAAAGATTCAACATCTATAAGGGAAATCAATATTAATTTTGAAAAATGTAGATTTGTATGGATACCAGTGATGGGAGAAGTCCTACAACAAGAGGTTTTCAAGTAAAGTAACTTTAGGAAAAGCAACAAATTTTAGGAGCCTCTGAGGGGTTACAAATGCACATCCATTGTGGCAGGCTTTGAGGCACTGACCTCACTGTTTTTAGTTGCACATTTCCAGCATGCTTCTCATGAAACCTCTCTAGTACAGTGACTAACAATGTACGAGACTGAGAAATCTTGATTTTTGAAAAAGGCCAAATTATTATAAATGAGTCTTTATCAATCTGAGACACTGTACAAGGAGTAAACCTCAGTTTATGACAGTTCCAGAGCATCATATGAAATGCCATATTGAAATAACTGCAGAAATAGGCGTATCTCACTTAATAGCATCATAATAACTTCTTCCACACTTAAGAACTATTTGAAGGTTCACTAAGTTGAAGGCCTACTGTGGAAATCTTAATGATTCTGGAGCCCATTTGAATACAGTGGATTTATAGGATAGATAAGAGTTTGAATATTAATTCCAATTTCAATTCCCCTCAGCTTTATCTTCTGCAAAATGAGAACGACACCCAGTACAGTGGCCAGTTGCAAACATCTGACCACTGAATAAATACATGCTCCCTTTTGCTGAAGACACATCCACCCTGATGGTGCATTTTACTCTATGAGACACCTGTGCATTATCCCACAAAGCAGTAACTATTAGTAGTGAAAGGAAGTCTGCTTTCTAGACCTGTGGCATGTCTTAAATATTGCAATTTCAGCTGACAGTTCACAGAATTTCAGAGCTATAAAAAGTTGAATAGGTCATTTAATTAAACCTCTCCATTTTTTTTTTCTTTTTGGTAAAGAGACTGAGGTTCAGAGACAGCCCGTGACTTACGGGAGGTTAGAGGCAGGTGGTAATTAGAACCTCATCTCCTTGGTTCCTCATGCGGTGGTTTCCCGGAATGCCATGATGCCTCTCCTTGGCTGAAAGAAATGCAAATCAGAGCTCAGGTAAGAAACTGAGCGTTTAAAAGAGGCAAGACTTTCAAAAGTTTTTATTTCCTCATGGAAATCTCAAACCACAAAAGAGAAGGATGATTCGCATCCACTTTCATTGATGTCACGTTGCTCCTTCCAATTTCTTTAAATAAGCAGGTGGCATGCAGTAGCTCACATGGCTAGCAAAGCAAGTGAACACTTGCTCGTGATGAAATGTGGCTGCTACTTCACAGTTTCTGGTTCGGATGGCTGGGCCAGGAGTGGCCATTGCTGGTTCTGAGGAGGGGTATGTGCTGGGGATTTGTTTCTGTCACCTGGAAGGCAACTGGTGAAGCCCACCATGTGTGCATGTGAGATGATTCTGTTCATTTTTAGAAAGTTTTTATGAGGGAGACAGCCAAAATATTTTTACTGCACAGCAGGCTGCGTTTCATGTTAGGGCATTGGAAAGAAAAAGAAAGGAAGGAGAAGATTTAAGACCAGCCCACAGATTGAAATTGTTAATGTCGTCTGAGCCCCACAACAAGGGCCCTAGGATCAAGAGGTCCCATCAATCTCCACGTGTCCCCACCTAGGCTCCAGGGTCTGCACAGTGGAGGGCATGACGTGGCTGGGAGGGAGCCCTGGGGACCGGTAGGACTCAAATGCAGAAGGACATGGGATAAGATTCAAGCAGGGCAGGGGGAGCAAAGCCTTGTAGCATTGGAGGTCACATGGAGCGTCCTAACAAAGGAGCCTGGAAGGGAAACCAGGGATGGGGGGGACATCCTTCAAAGCAGACCCTGCCCCATGGACAACAGAGCTATGACACAGCTTCACCTGTGAAGAGCTCCTTAAAACCCAGAGTGCCTCTGCACATCTCATGGTCTCCTGACCACAAGCACACCTGTGGATTGATGCTCTCCCTGTTTTTGATGAAATCTGCCCAGTAGGGTCAAATGGCTCCTAAATACTAGGGCTGAGATTTGAATTCAGATCGTCACAACCAGCTTCAGGGGACTTCCTTAGGCGCACAACGATATAAAATTTTTTGAGCCAACTGGAGACATGGTGTGGGACCGTTGGTGGGATAGAGCAGGGCTTTAGCGCTGGTTGGGAAGACCAGGGTGAAGATGGTGAGCAGGAGTCAGCAATGGGTGAAGAAAATAGTTTAGGCATTATGGTCCTGGTGGCCTTTGTTGTTTTCATCATTTGGTTGGTTTCCACAATCCTTTAAAATTATAGAAATATTCTCAGCATGAGAGCCATAAAAACAGGCAAGGGGCTGGATTTGACCACTGACTACAGTTTGCTGACCCCTGAACCATGACCCAGATATAAGGAGCCATCCAGAAGGATGCCAGATTATCTTAGGTAAAGAGTAGCAAGGGCCTGAAGTAGAATGAAGAAGAAAGATAAAGAACCAATGCTACAATAACCCACAAAAGTTAGTGCTATGCAGGAAAGTGCAGCAGGACACAGGGAAACTCGGGGAGCTGGTCCCCCTCAAATGTGCCTGCAGAACACTGGCTACTTCAGTGACCTTTAGGGGTTAGTGTCTTGCCAAGCATGGAGGCAAGACCTGGAGGGCATGGCCCTCAGTGGGAACTAGAACAAATTCACTCCCAGTAGAACTTGTGCATCCGAAAAGCCTGTAGCAAGATTGGAAGACACAGGGGAGTCAACCAGGACATGCAGCAGGGACAAAGCTGAGGTCTGCACCCTCTTTGGGGGCCACTGTAGATGAAGTGAGGAAAGTGTTCATTAGATAGAGGACTTTACCAATGCCAGGAGCTTACTTCCTGGCTCAAGGGTGACAACAGCATGCCAGAGAGGAGCTGGCCTTCTAGATGTCCAAGATGGACATGGCCAAGAGGGAGGCAGGGAGGGGATTTACATCTGAAGGATGCTTCCTTATATGCAGGCCTTCAGATGTTCCAACCCCCTTCCTGGTGAGCATTCTGTGATTTTTCACACAAAATAATTGTGAATTTCAGAAAAGTAAGGAAACATCTACAAGGCCATCCATGGAACTGCCCAGTGACATTCGCTTTGACAACACCTGCTGTTTGTGCCAGCCTAGGACATGAGCAGTTGTTCAAAAGAACAGGAGAACGAATGTCACAGGTGGAAAGGCCCTCGACATAATCAGATTTCACAGACACACACTGCCCTTCTCGGTGCATCTCTTCCATGCACTGAGAGTCTCTTCCATGACTCAGGATATCGGGATTTTGTTGTCAGTGAGGCTTATGCATGTGTCAGAAGGGTGCCTATGCAGCATAATCTATGTGGCAGACCCCCCAGGACAGGAAGGAGGTCGGTCACTCGTGCTGACAGTCAGAAAAAATTCCCCACTTTTGGTGAAATGTGTCAAGAGATCGTGATAGAGCCAGAAACCTGAGCCAGGTAGTGGCAACAGAGAGTGGGGAGGGAGACACACCTGGGACATCCTGAGAATTTGGGCCTCACCCACACAGCCCTTGATGTGACATTGGTCTTTCTGAAATCCTCCTGTGCTCCACAGGCCAAGCACTCATGAAAGCACTATACCAGGCCCAAGAATCCCACGTGGAACACACTCAAATACAGTAGCCCACCCCTACCCACGGAGGATCCATTCCTTGGCCCTGATGGCTGCTGAAACGGTGGAGCACCTGTCCTCTGTAGCCTACTTGTTCTTGTCTGTATATAAACTCATGCTGAAGTTTAATTTATAAGTTAGGCTCAGTAAGAGATTAACAGCAATAACTAATCATAATATAGAACCCTTGTGACACTATACTCAGTGGAAGGAGGCACTTTATGACTTCTCTTTGGCATAGATGAACTGCCAGAATTGCTATTCTTGGATGTCAGGGTCATAATTAAGTAAGATAAGCATAAGTTGGACATGAGTACTGATGCTCAATCTGATAGCTAAGACAGCTACTAGTGACTGATGGGCGGTAGCATATACAGGATGTATACGCCCGACACGAGAAGCCACACTCCCGGCAGGATGGAGCAGGATGATTCCCAACTTCATCATGCTTCTTGGAACAACATGCAGTTTAAAGTGTATTCATTCCCAAATTTTCTGTGTAATATTTTCAGACCCAGGTGGCCCTGGGTAACTGAAAGTAAAACTCCAGGTTTTGAGGTATCGCTGTGTACATTCCAGGTCTCACCCAGAAAGAAGTATGCTAAATCCACCCGGGAAATTGTTTTTATAAGGTGTGCTCCCCAGAAAGTTTGGGTGCACATGGAGAAACAGTAGCCCCGGACTCCATGGCATCCCGGAACCAGCTGAGCTGTTACAAGCAACCTGGGAACACTAGAGAAAGCCCAGAATGGGGCAGAACAGAGGACAAGGGGATAATTCCATGGCAGGAAAGCAAGGAAGCACCTGTGAGAAGGTCACGTTCAGCTGAGACCAGAGCCAGGGACTTGGGAGCAATCGGAGAAGAGCCTTCCAGGCAGAAGAAACAGCTTGAGCAAAGGTTGGGAGGACAGAGAAATCAGCAAAGCAAACATGGAAAGGGGAAAGGGAGGAAAGAGCTGGAAGGACACCAGGGACATAGGCAGGAGACTGAACACCAGGACCTCGAAAGCCAGGTAAAGACACTGGATCTCTTGCCAGGACCAACAGGAAGCCACAGAAGAGTTTCAAGCAGGGAAGTCAGATCACGTGGCCTGGCGTCTGAAGTCATGCTCACTGCTGCGTGAGACGTGTTGGGAGAAGCACAGGCCTCCAGGGTAGGCTGTCTGCCACCTCGATCAATGTGACAGGTGAGTGTGGTGTCACAGAACGGGACAGCAGAAGCAGGAGAGGCTGGGGTGAAAGAACCCTTGGTGGGGACATCCACAGAATGCGGCAGAGGTTTGAATGCGGTAGAAGAAAGGGTCAAAGTTGACCCTCAGGTGTGTAACCTGGGCAACTCCCAGGTGGTTGGCAACATTTACCCAAAAGAGGGGAGCAGGAGGCTGAGAAGTTGTGAGCTCCACCAAGTCCCAGGCAATACCCTGTCTGCTTCTCGCTGCTGCTTCCCCAGCATCCTACACATGGCCAGCTGGAAATAACTGGGAAAGGAGAACAGGATCCAGATGTGTGCCTGGGACATGTTGAGTTTGAGTCCTTACAAGAGTGGGGTCACAGGAGAAATGTCAGGGGAAGAGCTATGTAGACATGGAGACTGGAGATTCAGAAGAGAGGTTGGAGAAAAGATGTAGGCCATTTGGACTCATTGGGGTAAGCAATGTAGACAGGAACCGGTCCCACCAAAACATTAGAGATGGCAAAAGAGTGTCCTAAATGCCTGGGAAAAGAGGAGCAGAAAGGAAGGAAGGGGAGGGGAAAGGAAAGAAGTAGAGCGAAGGGGAAGAGGAGAAGGATGGGAGGGAAAGGGAACAGAATGGAAGGGAAGAGGTGGGGAAAGGAGGAGAGGGAGGATGCGGAAAGGAGACAGAAGAACATGATAGAATAGGAGAGGAGAGGAAAGCATAGATTCAAGGTTGAGAGGCTCAGGGACAGAGAAACAAGCCTGGGAGAACCTCAGGGCTCTGCTCTGAATGGGAACAAATAAAAACCAACTGAGATTCAAGAGGAAGCTGGATTTTAAGACCAAGAAAAATCCAATGATCAGAACTGGACTCCACTGGAACTGGGCTCACACATCTTCCTATCAGGCTCTGAGTCTGGAGGAAACCGTTATTAACTAAACTGTAAAGTATCATTTACATTCACGCTTAAATTAGCATAGCTGAACAAGCTAAAAGTAATTTATAGAAGACTTAGCCTGGTGCCAGACATCTTATAAATATTACCCAGAAAATTTAAACTATAACAATTGCCTTCCATTTGCAAGGCAAGGTGCTAAGCATCTCATATACATTATTTACTCTGAACCACAGACCTGCAGAGTATTATTAGCCAAACTTTTCCTATTACGATGGAAATTGCCAGAGGAGTTTGGGCACTTGTCCGGAATCACACAGCCAACTGGTAGTCTGATCCCTCAGTTCCTTCCCAGCATGCCTTTCTGGGCCAGTGTCTGAGCAATGGAAAAGGGCAGGTTCCTAGTGAGCATAGACTGGAGACAGAGACAGTCGGCTCTGCAAAGGCAGTGTTTACTCCCGTGGGGCTGAACACACCAAGCCATGGAGATCTCATTCCTTTCCCCAGCAGCTTAGTTGAGCCTGGTGCTGCCAGGACCTCACAGACTTCCTGGCCTCCCCTGGGCTCTGCATCATGCCTTGTCGGCTACCTGCAAGCGTTCACCGCCTGATTTATGGGTGTGTTTGTTGTGCTCAGATCATAAATCTCCACCCCCAGGACATTTCAGTTATGGTATTTATTGACCAAAGACAACTTGCATTTAAAAAAAAATCGTTTTGAGATTTTGCCAGATAATCATGATGGAGTATTTGAGGGAACATAGTGTCCTCAAGTAAACGTAGTTCTGTAAGTCACTGATTTTGCTACTAGGGAAATACCTGCCCTGTCTACTGTTTCCTTGCTAGTTTTTTTTTTTGTTTTGTTTCGCTTTGTTGGAACAGAGCAGGCAACTTTTTCTGCGTGTCTCTTTACCGCCTCACAAGTTTATCAAGAGAAACTGTGGAGGGGAATTGTCAGATGATGCTTCCCTCGGGGTGCAAAAAGTTTTGATTCCTTTGAACCCAAACTTTGGGCCAAGTGTGTCTCAGAAGCAGTCAGATGGCAAAACACCTGGACGAGAGCCACGATGTCTTCAGTGTAGACAACCAAAGGGATACAGGTGAGCTACATCTGAGACCGATGCCAGATTCCAGTAGAGACAAGCTAGAGACATTAAAGAGCATTAGTGGAGACCAAGAAAGTGCTCGTCACTTAGTTTTTCTTGGTGTCAGCACAAGTACATTCCTGTGGGTGGCTGTGTAGATTCAGAAGTAGCATCAGTGACCAGTATCACTGATGGGCCATTGATATGGCTGGAATGTGTTTTAGTGTGTCCCCAACGGGTTCTTGTGATGCACGCCTGATCCTAGTGTGTCAAGATTGAGCATATAGGACCTCTAAGAGGTGAAATTCACTGGGAAGTCATTGGGTCACTGGGGGCACCAGGTGTGGAAGGGTCTAGCACAGTTTTGTGGGATCCCAGGCAAGGCTGGCTCCCTGTTCTTGCCACATGACCTGTCCCTCTCGCATTCCACCATTGTGGTGCCATCTACCAAGGGTCCTCACCAGAAATGAGCTGATATTGGCACCATGTCCTTACCCTCCATCACTGTAAGCCAGCTACCCCTCTTTCTTTATAAAGTTACCCATCCTAGAGTATTTTGTACAATAATGGAACATTAACTACTACATGTACTTACGCATCATAAAGAAAAATCATGTTCCTAGTTGTAACACAGTTGAAAAGCCATTGTTTTAGATTAAGCTTCCAAAAATTTCCATGTCTACAAGACTTAGGAAAGTCAGAGAGGAGAGAATAGTGTTAAAAAATGCAGACAGCATCGAGTCACCCAAAAACTTTGGGGACTTGGATAGCAGGTGTCTCTTAAAATGTTCCTCCTTTGGTCTGGCTGCTCTCGCTGTACTAGAACACAAACCCAAGGTTCTTTTACCTTCTGGTGCCAGGACAGAACGCAATTTTAATGTGTCAGATCTGAATTTTAAATAAAACAGTGCAGAGGCCAAACAGTGGTGTGAGCTATACCTGAAAAAGACTGCCAGCTCGGCCAAGGTCACGGTCAGTCTCTCCCTACAGAGGTATAGCACTAGAGCACTTTTAACAGTGCAACTCCAAGTGGTAAAACATGGGTCTGTGACTTGTGGCTGAGCTCAGAAAGAGAAGGCTTTAAGGAAGCAAAGGAGACTGCAGGAGCTAAACCCAGCCAGGGCCCAGCCATTGTGCCCAGGGAAGGCCTAGCCTTTCTCCCGCTATTCTGACCTGGGTGGTTCCGTGCCTGCTGCCCCAACTGCGGCTCCTTGTGAGTATCAGGCTTGTTACTCCACTATTGGCGTTGGCATAACTGCAGGGCCCGCAGTGGTTTCCCTGAACACCCATAGCCTCCAGGTGCAGTGTTGGATTCTGTTCCCCCTCCCCGCCTTACCCAGTCCTCACTTGAGCTCAGTGTCAATGTTGCCTGCATCGCTCAGATGCTAGGCTTGGGAAGGTCGAGATGTCACTCATTTGATTAGTGACAGATCAAGAATGCCAACCTGGTTCGTTGCTCCAAGCCTATGTTTACACTGGTCACCGTGCACCTCTCCATTTGTGGCTGTGCTGCCT
>RJWT010000679.1:26919-60406 GCA_004365215.1 Cuniculus paca | reverse complement strand
CGAGGCCTGGGTATCCAAACTACATTTCTGTAAAATGCCCTGAACTACAAGCCCAAAGCAACTTGCCAATTCACAGACAGGGCAAAGAAGGCTGTGAACTCTGAGGACAGAGGCAAATCTGCTGGTGTTCCTGGCCTCCTGTGCGATGAGGTCACTGGTTCGACAGGCCACAAGCTGTGTACCGCCAAGTCACATGTCTGGAAGAAAGCCATCCCAAACGGACGCCTAATCTCCAGAAAGGAGAATGGAGTTTACAGCAAACACAGCCCACAAGTACATCCTGATTCTTTGTCACTCATCTGCACAATGTGCACACTAATGCACGATTCACCTGCCCTCCTCATGACATCATTTCGTCTTCTGAAAGAGTCCAGCCAAGTGGGACTGCTTCCACAGTCAGAACTTAAAGGAAAGTTAATATAGATCTTTTATTACCATTCTTCTATCTTTATTTATCCCCAAACCAAACCATTAATCCTATGCATCAGAAAACAACCTGAGTTGCCATGGCATTTGCCCCTGTCCTCCCCTGCTGTCAGTCACTGCCAGAGTTCCCCAGCATGCCCTGGGCCTGCACTGTTTCCAGCTGCCTGGCAACCTTCCAGTTCTACCCTTCTTGGTCCTCACCTTGAGCACTCGGTATCGTCTCTGTGACCCTCCACAAAGCCACTGAAAAGAGCCAGGTTTCTACTTCCAAAGTTAATTTTGGCAGTTGCCAGCATTTACTCCAGTCTCCATGTAAGGCACCAGCCCCATGGAGGGGAGAAGGCAGGGCTCTTCTCTTTGAGAATTATCTGTCTACTGAGAGTCACATGGGGTCCCACACTAGGCATGTCACCAATGCCTTGTCATTCAAATATCTCAGCAGGAAGAGAGACTTTTAATTTTGAAACTAGTATTACAAGAATGACAGTTGTGGAACCACCACTTAACTGATGAAGAAACTGGACCTCCTAACACACACGGATGAAACGAGATGGAATTTCAAGGAACACAGCATTTAAGAGGGGTCTTCTAAAGAATAAACTTCTCTTTCTCCATGACATAGGAAATTCACAAGGAAGGAAGGGTATCCTAAAAGGCCATGTTCTGTGCTTAGGCAGTTTTAAGCAATTCTGTATAAGTAACTAAATGTAGGAACACATTTCTCTCAATTTTTGCAAACTCGGCTACAGAAAGAAACTGTGTACATAAGCCAAGGTAAAACCTGTGGCCGAGAGAAACATTACCTTGCTAAAATGTGCTCAGAAACTATGCTAAAATTGAACAGGATTTTTTGTTTTTCTTTTCTGTACTGGGATCGAACCCAGGGGTGTTTTACCACTGAGCTATACCCCTAGACCTATCCTTTAATATTGAGATGAAGTTTCCCTAAGTTGCCCAGGCTGTCCTTTAACTTGTGATCCTCCTGCCTCAGATTCCTCAGGAGTAGAAATTGCAGATGTGTGCCCCTGTGCCCAACTGACAAATGTTTCATGTAAACTGTGAGCACAATCTAGGAAGGAAAGCTACAGTCAACCCTGACCAGGAAGGACCCCAGGACCTGCTCCTGAAAGGGGCTGTGCCAGGCCAATGCCTACATCTTTGTCCCCAAGTGTCTCCAGCAGCAGCAGCAGGATGGTCTTGAAGTGCTCCTCCCAGACACCCAGGCTGTCCTCCCGTGTGATTTTGAGCAGCTCCAGGAGGGCACCCTTCCGCTCTTCCACCCGCTCGTTGTGATTGGACAGCTCTTTCAGCAGGTCCGCCACCAGGTCAGAATGGTCAATGGGCACTGGTGAGACAGAGGGGACAGACATCAGCTCACAGGAAATGCCGGCCACAGCCCCTCCCTGCCACCTGCCCCTGCTGGCCCTGCTTTGTGGCTGGCCTCCTTCAGCACAGCCCTGGCAGATCTCCTCACTACACAAACTGTGAGGACTGAGGGCAACGCCAGCTGTACAGTGCCAGTGTTTGGTGCCCACGGCCCTCCTTCCCATCTCTTCCCTTCTATTCCATACACGGGGAAAATGCAGGTACCCTCTCCACACCACTTCCCGCTCATCTTGCCAAACTGTGTTCCAGTTGGAGCCCTGAGCCAGGCCCTTCATTGGGACAACTCTGATTAGCATCAGACCCACTCCAGCACATTCACTTGCTAAAGGCTCACCTCCCATCATCTCTTTGAGCACCCATCCCCTTCCCTAATGCCCAGAAACTGGGAATGGGCAGAGTGAGCAAACACCAATTGAGGTGTCTGGACTAGCTGTGTATGGTGGTGCACGTACCCAGCACTCTGGGAGGCTGAGGCAGAAGGATATACAGCTTAAGCCCAGCCTGGACAACTTAGCAAGACCTTGCCTCCAAATAAGAAAATGACCCTGACTTCAATCCCCAGTACCACTCCTACCTTCCTGCAAAAAAAAAAAAAAAAAGTGTCTGGACTACCCAGACACAGTCCATTTGAAGATAGTGGCACTGGTCCAACATCACTCAGCACAGTTACTGGGACTTGGACTGTGTTTCTGTGGCAGAAGGGCACATCGTTTTTCTTCCCACATTTGTTTGAGACCTTAACTGTGCATATTTAACTTCACATAGTGAGTATGAAAAAAAAAATCAGTAAGATCTACTTTACTTCAACATGTATTTGTATGTTTCTTTAGCTTCTCAGATTAGGGAATGAACACACAAGGAAATCTGAATTATTAAGGAACCATGTCATTTCGCCACACTACCCTTCTCTCCAACCTTTCAATGCCCAGTTGGTAAGACAAATAACTGACATATGAATCTCTATTTCACCTTAATTAATCAAGATCAATAACAGGCAAAAGATGTGCTATTTCTATAAGCAATAGAAAAACTTGTCTACTTGGCCCAGAAAGCAAGAATCATAACAAACATTCTTTGCCTTTAGCTCCTGCCCAGGGAAGACACTGGGGCATGCACCAAGCTCCACCCACCAACTGTGAGCCATTCATAGCCACTGAGACTTCATTAATAAGCCCGAAGCCACTTCTGCTGTGGCCAACTGGACTATTGGGTCTCTTTCTTCCTCTGAGTCACGGAATCTGGTGTCTGCCTTTTGCCCAGCCCTCTCGTACAAGGGTGGTCAACATGAGCCTGTTCCCCAGTGGGCCTTGAGCAATCTGGAACTAGGAGCTGCACCTCTTTTTCCTCCTGGCCTGTTAACCCACACACTTCATGATGTACAGAAGGCACTGAGTGAGGGTAACTGTTATAGAGTTCTAATTGAGCTTCTAACTTTATTCTTCACTCAAGCTTCAAAAACAAACCAGCCTTCAAAACAAAAGATATGCAATTTAAAAAAGTACTCTGAAGGTAAAAATAAGTAAACACAAGGGAGGCAGAAAAGAAAAAATTAAGTTTCAGATAAAAATAACATCAAACCAATATATACTTACTCACTGGTTACTTAATAACTGACAGTATGTTTTATTTTTTTGATGTTGGGGCTTGAATCCAGGGCCTGGTACTTGCTAAATTTGTGCTCTACAACTGAGCTACATTCCTAGGCCCTAGATACTAGTCTTAACACAGAAATCAGAAGAAAACCCACACTAGTTCCATTCTGTACTACTTATAGTATATTTTGGACAAGCAACTTAACCTTTCTGATCCTTAGTTTCTTAAGCCGTAAAATGGAAGCAACCCCCTAATGTATGCGTGACACTCAGCTCAGCACCAGGCACAGGTAGGGCCTCCCAGTTGTGGTATCACAGTCAGTTTGGCACAGCCCAGGAAGAGCTGGTCAGAACACTGTGCTAGGATGCCCTGGGCTCTCTACCTGTACTGCCAACTCCCACCCACCCAGGCCAGGGTCCTTGGGGATCCTCCCTCTTGCCCATCACTAGACTGTAGGTTCACAGAGGACAGTAGCTGCCTGGGCTCTCTTTTCTGTGGGTCCCCACTCTTAAGCATCCAGCAGGGCCTCCACGAGGCATTTCTGAACAGACGGCTACTCAGAACAGACCAGCATTTCTGTTCTGGCTCAGAGCGGGTCGGCCTGGAGGAAAGCATGCTGGAGGCCCTGTTGGACAGCCAAACAGACACGAACCATCCCGAAGCTGCTCCATGTCATCGTCAAACATGGCCTCTTTCAGGGCTGTCTTGTCGTAGGTGTTGATGGTGTCTGAGTAGGGGTATGGGTTATAATCTCGTGCCCGTGGCCCCGGGAAGGCACGTGGGGGCTGGGTGTTGAGGAGAGAGGTCTTGTTGTCCAGAGCGGTCCTGCCTCCTTCCATTTCATTGTTGCCCCGGCCCTCAGTGGCTGGGGATGCAGCTCCTCCATCCCGGGATACCTGGAGCACAGGACAGGGTCAGTTCCCTTCTGAGACTTTCAACACATTTTCCCCCCTTTTCTGATGCTCAGAAATATTAAGTGGGCCAGAGGTTTTCACTTGACAGACTAAAAGGCTGCTGTTCAGAGGGCGTTATCATGTCCACAGCTCCTTTCTTGAGCTCCAAAGTTGGCTGCAGGGCCCATGGCTATGAGCCCTGACCACAGCTTCAACCCCCCATGGCTATCCTGTGCATAGGTGCCTGCCTTTCCCATGACACTGGAGATCTTGGGGAGCCCCAACAGTGTCTGGTGCAGGCTCACCATTTCTATCACATCACAGGAACAAAAACATGCCCATGATAAATGAAAACAAGCTCAGGACTACTCCTGAAATTTTTAAAAATAGCCTCGGGCCTCTAAAAATAATACTGTTCTGATAATAGGACAAAAATAGCGATGACCTCCACCACCACTGTGCTCAGTGTTCTGAAGGCTCGTGACTATCATTTAATTGACCCCAACCCTAGTTCTCTATTAGCCCGAGGATACTCACAACATCGAAGTCCTTTTTGCCATCTCGTTTAATTGGCTCATTCAGATCTTCCTGGCTTCGGAAACTAAACTTTTCAATGGCTTCTGTAACTCCACGCAAAGAACTATAGATTTCTTCAGAGTTTAGATTCTCTGTGTCATAGTCCAGCATGCTAAAGATCAAAAATATTTATTTCTTAAGTTGAAGTATACGCCTAAAATCAGGATATTGGCATGTCACTAGTACAGAATGAGATGTAATTATACTTTTGGGGTTTTCTTTAGGTGATTTATAATGAAAAGGAGACTTTTTTTGTTTTAAGAGTATCACCAGTGAACAATTATACATCTGCCTGGTCAAATCTGGCCCCAAACATTTTATAACAGCATCCAAGAACTAGTGAGAAACAACAATAACCATGAAAACATAAAAACTCAAAAGTGTGACAACTGGTGACTGAATGCATGAGGTAATGGAAGTGGAAAAATAATTTTCTTATCCTGAAGATGGAAAAATAGTTGGTTGTTACTGGTCTCAAATGTACAAACCTAAATTAAGAGGAACAAGCACTTAAAGAAATAAAACTTGTATTACCAACAAATTTCTGAGGAGCAAAGCAAACAACTTCACAAGGCTAGGCTATGCATGCCAGGATCCAATCCAGAAAACGAAGACCCTGTTTTAAAATATGAAACTGAAACAACCCTAGGCACTCCTGGGAGTCTCATGGTATTCAAACAGGAGCTTGTCACTGAACACTTCTAGATGCTTCCATTTGGAGTTTTATAAAAGCAGATCTTCTTCTTACTATTATTACTGTTTTTGTGGTGCTGGGGACCGAACCCAGGGCCTTGTGCACGCAAGGTAAGAACTTTACCACTGAGCCACATCCCCAGCTGGTAGATCTTATGAAGAGAGCCATACTCCTCAATGGACATCTAAAAACACTTCTAAGGGTAAGAAATATTTGTTCTTCCTGGAAAAGAGATGTTAGGTACTGTCCTTTGAGATAGTTAAGTAAAACGTAAAATAAAGCAACTACGCTAAAAGCCTTCTGGTGAATGTAATGTGGTTTGTTAACCAGTGTCCTTCTAAAAAGTCTAAAAAGTGTACCGAAACAGAGAGTAATCCTGAGAATAAACACCATCATTGTCCCTCACTGTAACTATAAGAGAAAAGCATGGGATGGATACCAGAAAAAAGGGAGCAAAGCATGATGTAGCAGTCAACTAAAGACAAAAAGTGTAACTTGGTTAAATGTCATTTGTTTCAAGAAAGTATTCAAGAAAAGATCAGCTGAGTTAGTCTAATGTAATCTGCAGAAATTCCTGACCCGTACAGAGAATTGCTAGGGACACTTAAAGAATTACTGGCTGTGTGCAAGTAAGCATTTAGCAGCATTAAGCACTAGAGAAGAGCAAACTCTGCTCTTCACAGGACTAACAACTGAAGGACTAGGCATGCACTGGCAGGAACCCCTCCTAAGGGCACCAAACAAAGCCTGTACACTACATAAGAGGCACATTTCCTACAACTTAAAAACACCTAACATTAGCCGGGTGTGGGGGGCACAGACCTGTAGTCCCAGCACTCGAGAGACTGAGGCAGGAGGATCACTGTGAGTTCGAGACCAGCCTGGGTTACAAGGTGAGCTCAAAGCCAGCCTAAACTGCATAGTGAGACCCTGTCTCAAAAAGACAAACAAAACAAAACAAAACAAAACAAAACAAAACCCAACAGAAACACCTAACATTTATTAAACCCATTCCCTTACCTTATTAAAAAGAAAAGGTTTGGGCAGATGATTTGGAGAGGTGTTATTTGGAGTGGGCAGATCTCTACTGGGTGGAAGGGACAATGATTCCAGTGTATTCTAAGGCTGGCTTGGTTCTGCAGGTGCCAAAGACCTCAACTCACTCTTAGAGATGGACACTCTTTGCCTAAGATTGCAAAATTGGCCCAGACACAACTCATCCTTTCCTGACAAATGGAAGAAAGTACACACCCCGCTTATATCTGGCGAGTTCCCAAAAACATATGCCAATTTGAAGACTGGCTCTGGCACCAAAGAAAAAGAAATGTGAACCTTGAGTACATGCACTGCTGAAATTCCATGTACACACGGATGGGAGGTAGAATAAGCTTGAACAGCATTCAAGATTTCAACCCCTAGCAGATCACAAGGCTATTTCTGAGGCAGCATCGCTGGATGCACAGAAAACATGGCTGGGAAGCAGAGGTGCTCCCTTCCTCCCTTTCCTAGGAACACAACAGCAGCCTACGTTGGGACAAAGGCATTTATACATCTGGCCAGTATACTATTTTTTTAATATAAAGACTGAGCAGCATGACTCAAACGAAAAAAGATTTAAGATGTAAAAAAATGCCTCAAAATATTTTGAATCACGACAAATAAAAATAACAGCATAGCCCATGCAAAAGAAAAAACAAAACCAAAAAACTGAAATGATGGGTGGATGAGAGGCAGTCTAGCAGAACGTTCAGTTAAGGGATGTCACAATATTATTTTCCATGTGTCGCTTCAGAGAATGTTGACTTTCAGATAATTTATCTCATGATTCTCAACTTGAACTTTCTAAAAATATTTCATTTCGGTTCAATTAACTTTACTATTACAATAGCCTCTTTTGAAAGTAAAATACAGGATTCTGCCTGTGAATGTTCCTCCATTTCAGTTTCAATGGATAAACCAATTCTGGCTTCCTGATCACGAGTAGCAGGTGCATGCAGGAAAACCGGAGGTGCCTCTTTATAGGACTGTGAGTGTGAGCTTTAAGGATCTCCTTAGTATGAAGCTGAAATTATGAGCTCCAGGTGAGAGACATAACTGCTTTCCTAATAGGAAATGGACAGTTACTATTTCTAAATTCTGGCTTCGTCTTTTTTTCAAAGCAATACCAACGAGTTCTCACTTTATAGGGAAAGACTCTGAAGGTCCTCACCAGGGAGCGGCCACAAAATCCATTCTATGTCCTCATGAGCAACACACAGGGAGCAGGAGAGGGGCCCAGCCACTGACTGGGAGGAGGCACTGTTGGGTGACCCTCCACCTACCTCTATGCCACAGTCTGTCTTGCTTCCGCCGAACAATCTCAGGACATAAATCCTGTGGGGTAAAGGCCAGGTTCTGATCACCTGTAAACACTCTGATTAGACCCCAGAGGGCTTCCTTTAGGGTTCTTCAGATTAGGAAAAGTTACTCAGTCAGCAGTTACTGACCTAAGGTCAGTAGTCACGCAGTGCTGCAGCTGAATTCAGCTGTGGGTCTGCCCTGCAGAGGACACAATGGTAAGTGTGCCAAGAAGAGCCTGGGGTGAGGAAAACTGTGCTCTGAGGCTCTCTTTTCATTTTGCAGTAAAAGGACAGTGGTATGGAGTAGGGTAACTGTTCTGTTATGAAATCAAGTGTTTTGGCAGAAAACTGAAATGAACACAGATTCCCTCCTAGTTTCCTCAACGTAAAAGTCTCCAGTCAACTCCCTCCCTCTGATGCTTAGCAGAGCTCCAAGTAGATATGAAGTATTATCCACTAATGAATTGGATCAACACATGTCACTATATACTATGGGAAAGAGGATTCTGGGAATGCGATGTCCTCAGGAGGGGCAATATTATGACTAGGTGAGAAGACTGGAGGGGGTGAGGTTCGGTGAGTGTCAACTTGGGTAAGGCAATACTTACGTTGGGAAATATGCGGTCATTAAACTGATCTGCAATCTGAGGCAAGGTTAACCTTAAAAATATAGTGCTGGGCATGGTGGTACACGCCTGTAATCCCAGCACTCCAGGAACTGAGGCAGGATTGCGAGTTTGCACTTGCCAACTTAGTGACTTAGTAAGACCCTGTCTCAAAGTAAAAAATAAAAAAGGACTAGAGATGTAGCTCAGTGTAAAGGCTATGGGTTCAGTCCTCTGTACTGGAGGAAGAAACGCTAAAAAACTGCCATGCTTTGTTAACATTAAAGACAGCAGCATTCTTATCTGCTTGCCCTAACCTTGTGTATCCAGAAACATTCACCAGAGTTCTCTGTGTACTTTGGAAGTAACTTTCAGAGCTGCAAGACCTTCTTCAAACGAAAGATGTGAAAAAGCATTCTGCTGATTTACTTAGTGTGTTCAGCTTGTCTCGGGTACAAAAGTAGGAATGCGAATCTGAAGTGCGAAAGCTAACTCTGAAGCATTTTCAAAGTAAAAGACTTCCTTTTTTGGATCTTACCCTACCACAGAGAACATGAAATCCTCTTATACAGTAGAGGGCAGCTAGACTGCCCTGGCCTCTGCTCACGTAATTACAGGACTCTACCCTCTTCACCCCCGAGAGGGCCTAAACAGGCACCTGCAGGATCTAAACCTTGGGAGGCTACCACTGCCAGTCACCAGTGTCAGTGAGACTGGTGCAGCACCAACAATGGGGGCTTGAGAGGGGACACACAGCTCTCATGCTGGAGGTGGTGCATTTGTCTGAAGGGCAATAGTGCTCCTACCTCTCGCACTTCCTGTCTGACCTATATGCTCAGACTACCGCCCTGTGACAGTATGTGAAGAAGGAAGTAGTCCATGTAGCAACAGCAGGGCAGACAGCAGCATGTGTATTTGGGGCGGCACGGATTGTCACCTGCCTGTTAGTGGAATGTCTCTGCACCCGAGAAGCATGCTGAGGAGACTGCTCCCACTGTCACCTGCCCTGTCCTCACAGTGGTTGAGCTCCTTGTGGAGGCTCAGCACTGTACTGGGCCAAAGGCCCACAAGAGCAGACAGGGAAGAGTCTGGTCAGGGGTTGAGAAGGTCAGTGCCCCTGAGACACAGCAGCAGCTGGGCTCATGAGATTCAGCCAAGACTTAGCAGTGGCTCACACTTCTCACCAAGGCTCTTCTCCTTTGAGGCTAAGCTGAGGCAGGGACTGTACTGGAGGAGCTGAGAGGCTTTCCTAAAGACCTGAGACGACCTTGGAAACAGAATAATATTGTGACACCTCAGACAAGGGTGACAGGTAGCTTGTTACCTGGGAGAGTAAGAGCGCCTGAGAGTCTTGTGGGAGGGAGCGGTGGGAATGGAGTTAGGCTGAGAAAAGGGAGGTGGGTGCTTCGATAACCCATCGGCACTCCAACCCCACAACCGACTGCAGTGATCAGAAGAGGAAAATCAGAGACAGAAATACAGCAGGCAAAGGGGAGGGGAGGAAGAAGATGCTGTGCACTAAGTGTCTTCAAGTCTCCTCTGTCCTTGACAAAGTTCTGGAGCAAAATTAGCACTTCACACAGAGAAAAAGAACACATTCCATTTTATAGTTTGGTCCTCAGTGAGATGGCTGCATTCTTTTCTCTCAACCATGGGCTGTGTTTATCACTTACAATTCATGTGAGACCGCTGGAGTGTCTGGGGTGAGTGTCTGTGTGCACGTGAGTGTGAGGGTTTGGGGGTGTGTACACCTGTGAGTATGTATGTCTGCATGAGTCTCGAAGGATGCTTTAAGCACCTGCATACCTCTGGTATGCTGTGTCAGCTAGTCCATCAGTTCTAAAAGAAAGCACTGGGGACCTGACTTAAAGGGAAGAGAGGGGCTGCAGCAGGGAGACTCAGAGACCACACTATGCCAACCAGAGGACTTAGGGGCAGGGGGCTCTCTGAGCTGGGGTCCAATGAGGCAGTGTTCAGAGACAAGCAACTTTCTGCAAGAACAGCAGTGTATTTGCTGGGCTGGGGCAGTGAGTCCCTGAGTCTCCACTGACCTGCTTGTGGGAAGGGCCAAAAATCAAATTCTTCCACTTACAGCAGCTGATATGAACACTAGCATTCACCTGGGCATGCAAGTGTGTCTTTACCTCACAAATGTCACTAGCAGACCCAGGCACACAGGGTCCAGGAGAGAAAGCTCTAACACTGCTGTGTTCAAAAGGACAGAAGAGAGACCGGGACACAGGAGCTGAACTGGCTGCAGAAGCGGACAAGAACCTGGGGGCAGAGTCCACTGTGTCACTGTGGCTCCTACGGAGCTGCCCTGCTGGCGCCAGTGGAGCTCTAAGAGTGGGTGCCTCACAAGCGGCTTCTCCCTGTGCCCAGCACTGTGACACCACCACTGTGCACAGAAATAAGACAGTCTAAAGACCTTCTCCAGTCACACACTGGGTTAGTGTGGGCGCTCGAGAAGCGTGCAGCGACCCCCAAGCCAGGGATCTGCTGATAGGTGAGGAATAAGCAGACACACCCACAGCTGACTGTGGTTCTTCACTAACCCCTGCTGTGATTCTACACAGTCTGAATTCCCTGATAGGAGGAATGTATTTTTTTTTATTGTTTTTGCAAAGACAGGGTCTCACTATGGATGCCAGGCTAGCCTTGAACTTAGTATACAGCCCAGGCTGATCTCGAACTTGTGATTCTCCTGTCTCAGCCTCTCAAGTGCTGGGCAAGTGTGTACTACCACAACTGGTTTTCTGATGGAAGGAATTTAAGTCCACCCAATACTACTTTCTGTTGCCAGGGGACCCACTGATAAGCTACGCAGCGCCAAACATTACATATTTGCCAAGACTGCAACTCAGACTGCTAAGACTCAATGGGAATGGCCTTCAGGTAATTTCTGGAATGGTTCATAATTCTGTTTTTCATTTACTTTAAAGTTACTGGGTAAAATGGGCTACAAAACAAATATGTGGTCAATGATGAAAGAACTCTAGTTCATAAATCTCCAATCCATACACCAAATAGTACTTGTCTATTAGCTGGTAATAGGCAGTCATTCTTCTCTCACATAGAAATAATGATTAATGGGTGGTTACGTTGACACTTTTGGCACTACCGCATTGATAAACAAAAATGACTATCTCATTATTGATTTTTTAAAAAAATCTACCAAATTAGATTCATTTGCCATTTGGGAATAATTCCACATTATCACCATGATCCAAAAGCAGAATATTTGGAGAAAAACAAAACAAAACAAAACTTTACTCATTTTGATACTCAAAATTAGTTTGCTTGTTCGCTTGCTTATTTATTTATTTAGTCTTTTTGAGACAGGGTCTCACTATGCAGTTCAGACTGGCCTTGAGCTCATTTGAACTTGCAATGATCCTCCTGCCTTAGCCTTCCGAGTGCTGGGATTACAGGCATGCACCACCATGCCTGGCTCAAAATTAGTTTAAAAACAAATAATTGGTAATAGTGTTCCCTCTTAAGAATAAAAGGCTATTACTATATGATAATGTCTCAAGAGAAACACTCAGAAAAAACTGCTGAGACTGTGTACCGCAGACTTATCACCTCTTTAGAATATGGCAAATGTCAATTCCCCCATTGAGTGTAAGAATTCATTTTCTTCTAATTTTCTAATGTCAAGAATTATGTAGCCTATCTACTTTCAGTGATGTGACAATGTGAGGCTGTTTTCCCCACTACTGGACAGCTTTTCTTGTATGAAAAATCGCTTTTCTTATTGAACTAAAATTGACTAAGATTATTTAGCACTGAATGTGGATTTTTTTTTTGAAGAACCTACATAATGAAATAATTCCCTAAATAAGAATTTGTCCTTAAGAAAACATGTAGGCAATGGTGCTCTTATTCTTTGATTTGATTGGTTTAAGTCTCTTTTCTACTATTTGATTGCAATATGTGAGAAGATAGGAACAGCTCTTTTGAAGAAAACAGGGGACATTAAGGTAGCCATTGTTGGTTTCTTGTTATCTGATTTAAAGGCCTGTAATGCTTTCACTCTTTTGTTTTATCTGGTTTTATATTATTTTGTTTTGTTTGAGTCTATTGTCTGTGAATGTATGAACAATTATTTCAAAGAAGGCAAGAGACACTAGGGTAGCCATTGTTAATCTCTTGATGTTATGTTTTGAAGACCTGTATTGCTTGCAGTGCTCTGTTCTGAAATGCTATGTTGTGTTTGACTCTATTCTGTTTTGTTTTGTTTTGTTTTGTTCTATTCTCTTTAAAATAAAAAAATAAAAAAAGAAGAAAGAAAAAGAAAACATGTAGGCCATGCTTGAACTTTTTAATACTGGAAGTAAATCTTTTCATTTTTTCTACTGATCTGTAATCCTAAGAGTAACAATTAACACGAGGCTAATTAAGAAGGAGTGGTCACCTGGAAAAATAAATTAAAATTTTTAATGATTTGGAGATCTATGAAGATTAATTTCTAGCTAGTTCTTTGATGGACAGAATCTGCTAGCAGCTCACACCAATTTTTTACCCTAGATTATTAGCACACAGAATAAAATTCTTTATTACCTAAAAAAATGTGACAGCCAATGTAATAACTAAAAGATGTAGGAGCTGTGTATGGAAGAATCAATTTCCCAGTTAATACTGCAGAAATATGACATATAGACAAACGCAACAAGCTCTAGAGTATCAGTTTTCCACAAAATTTTGTGATCAACACTGGATCCTGGTCATTTAAGACAAACCATGTACTTTAAATACAGACTTTAACATTAAAAATAAATAGTTGGTCAAACCCTGTTCCTCTGTGGGGATAGTCAGACCCAGTTTCATTTACTTCTGGTCTCAATTTCTACTTGTAACAGCCTGCTGAGTCATGATAGCATAGATCAAATCTGGAGACAGAGCATCATACTTCACTACACTCATGGGATGGGGGACATCTGTCCATGAGGCAATAGGTACAGTAAGATACTACAGATATCTTATAAAATACTTTGTTTCAATAGAGAAATATAAAATATAAATTTGGTATATTCCAAAATACATTCAGGATAACGAAGCAACTTAACAGGATTTTGGTGGTAAGAAAGCAATGAGACTCCAGATCATTTAAAAATCTAAATTTAAAAGCATTTATATTTTGTTATATTCCTGGTTAAAGAGATAAATCCTTAAAGGGAATATGACTTCTTTGTAATATTGTCATTTCATTTAAAAAGTTTGGTGTTGGCAACTCACAGGACAAAACTCTCCTGGTTGTCACTGATAGTAAGCCCAGAGATCTAGACATCTTGTAGACAAAACACAGCCTTGCAAAAAATTCTTGCCTGTATGGCCACTACTCTAGAGTGGGACTCCACTCCAGGGAGAGTCACTCTGCAGACTCTGAAGCCTCCAAGACAAAGCATTTTCTTCTTTTTTTTCTTGCTATGTAGCCTGGGCTGCTCTTAAACTCAGTCATAATACTGCATCAAACTACCAAGTGCTGGGATGACAGGCATGTGCCACTATGGCTGGCTAGCATTTTCTCTTCTGAGGTCACTGTCCAGATTCTCTAAGGCCAGTGTTGCATGGTCCCAACAGGAATCTGAACATGCTGATCTAATTTAATTCTGACATTCTCAATCACAGTCCTCCATAGCAGAATTCTGCATCAAATGTTAGACACTTGGAATGGCCAGTTGGTTGAAAAATTACTCAAGACATGGTGCAGACTATTAAGAGTTTAGCACATGATTAAACAAATACCTTCAGGATCTCTCATCACTTGGAGAACAGATAATGAGTTCTTTCATGGATTTTATGAAAAAAATGTGACTTCTCATTTTGAAACTTAGAAGATACTAGGGTGTTTAGAACTAGAAGAAGCACAGAGGAAACTAAGCACAAACTGCTCCACTTTCAGCCTTTTGCCCAAGATTACAGTTATAACTGGAGTGAGGACTAGCAGCCATCTTCCTTATTGGTAGTAAACTGAGTCTAAAGATCTAGAAACAGGCTGCACACTGGGGAGGTTCAGTTTCTTCATTTCTGTGGAAGTGAGCTTACCTAGGAGACAGCCCGCCATGTGAACAGTTGGTGGGTGAGGTCAGAGGGCTAGTCCTGCTGCTGGGGTGTCTCGAGGGTGTCCGGCCAATTGTATTGCTTGGAGATCCCTGGGGCAAAGGCAGAGTAGGTCCCATTACTTACGAGCCTTCTACAGAATACAACCCCTCTCTCCCCCGGATCTTCTGTCCCACATGTAAACACATGGGTAGATTCTGCCCACAAAGGCTTTTTACTTCTCCCTCCTCGAAATCATACGGTTTATTTTAAGATCATGTAAACCAAACACAGACAACAGTCACACAGACATTCCTAGAAATGCATGAGTAATGTTAGCTGTGTCAGACATAATTGAGTATTTATATATCTGGAGTATTAAAAATAAGATGAACTCAATGATGAATAAATAATGATAAAATGTTAGTAAAAACTTAACTGACTGAACAGCCTAATATACAAAAAAGGCCATATAAAAACACCAGACTCATTTATCCATGGGGACGCTGTCAGGATAAGACTGTTCCCAACCCCTGAGACGCTTCCAGTGTACTAACTGGTAACGTGGAAGCTGGGTGGCCTATTACCCAAATCTAAACGAGAGACACACACAAGTCACCACCAGCACGGAGCTTGAATTGTAACCTGGAGCACTCACCACACTGGTGTTACTAGAGTTTTTGAGGTGGTTATGCAGGAGTTTGGTGGCACCATCCTGAAATGTTTTCGGCAAGGCACCCAGTAACATGGTAAATTCAGGAGTGTTCAGTTCAAACAGAGAGATCAGCACGATCTGCGCTGCCTAGAAAAAAGAACCGGGATTAACTTATGTTATGGACGACAGCACATTCTGGTCAAATGTTCATGAAAGTTGTTTTTAAAAGAACTTTTTAAGTAAGTAAAATCTGGGGAAGATACCATGAGCCACAAATAGTCTAATTTCATTTTGAAAAATAAACTTGGCTCCATTTTAATGCTGTGGCCTTTAATTTCAATAGCATATTAATACATTCCTATAATTTTTTCCCTTGTTGTCTGCAGTAGAAAGTCAATAAATCAGTAAATAAAAAATACTATAAAAAGCTTAAGAGTGTGCCACTCTAAGAAGTCAGACCTGGACAGGCAGGGTTCCCAGTGCAACCTGAAAGAAGTTTCTACTCAAGCTCTTGAGATTTGTTTACCTCAACCTCACTCCTCTTGACTCAAAAATACTTAAAAAATTAGAGTGTAAGTGTATTCCCCAACTTTTATGGCACCCTCCTATTTTTATGTCAATGAACCAAGAAGAGAGACTCTTGGGAAGCAAACTGGGTATAGACGACATAAATTAAAAACTACTTCTTCTTTCCTCTTTTCCTTAATAACTGAGACAACACATTGCAGGAGCACATGAAAGGATGGCAGCAGGTAGGAAAGAAATGAGCTGAAAGAGGGTAGCCAACTGAGATGTGGCTTTCTTGAAGGCAATGTGCTTTCTACGGTACTGACTTAGGAGCAGGCAATCTGTGCTTAAACAGCGAAGTCTAAGGAATTAATTGCTATATAAAGATTTTGATTTGTAAAGCTAAGCCAAAAGAAAATTTTAGTAAGTACCAGCTGACATTTCTTATTAATTTCTAAGATTTAAGAGAAAAGTAAAGACATTAAGAAAAACTGTTCGTGTGAATACAATAATTTCTTTTTCATTTTTATCAAGGGCATAATCTATTGAGACTAATTTTTAGGATTGCAGTAATTACTTGCAATACTTTTTCCATGACATGGAATATTACAAAAAAATGTGTTTGCTGAGAATTTCTTTGGAAATAAATGTCAGAAAACATCTCAGTGCTTTTTTACAATGCTAACATCAATTGTAGGCCCAGCACAACAAATATATCATTTTAGTGCCTGGAGAAGGAGAAAAAATTTCAAAGACCCAAAGTGAAAAGTTTCAGTATAATAATGTTCTTTATGGAGTTAAAAATGACTTTAACACTTCAAAAGCATTCTATTAAGCAAAGCTCTGAGCCAAAGCATATTATTTTTTCCTTGATCTCCAAATATAGTCAATAATAGCCTTTCCACCCAAATTAAACCACAAGTGGTCAGCATACTTTTATCACACAGGCAAAAGTGCTATCACTGATTGCATTAAAATATATTTTTCTGTATTTCATTATTGAAACGTTTTAAGTAAATCATCTGAAGGATTCTATATCACAAGCAATTTAATGTACTATTAACATATTTTGTGTAATTGTATAATAGAACATATTCCAAAAACCATGCAAAGAAACCTATGTATTTTTAAAAAACCATTACATATTAGGAAACAAAACAAAACAAAACAAAACAAAACAAAACAAAACAAAAAAACACATGCAGAAAACATTGTACCGCAAGGAGAAAGAAAGTAGCAGACTAGGATTTTAGCAGGAGAAAACATCCTTGTTGTCAATGTAATAAAGAATAAGCACTTAGGTTCTGTGGATTGGCATTTGAGAATTATAAAATTTATCACTGCATTCTTAAATTGTACTTTTATGTGTAATATGCCACTGTCTTGAAGAGACCATATTTATCGTCAGCACGATGTTACCTAATGTTGCAAACTAACCTGAGGTTTTTCATGAAGCAAATTATAAACAGATCAGTAGAGTCTTTTAGGAACAGGAGGACTACAAGACAGTAGACCTAGAAATGGTGCGACTTCATGAATACATAATTCAACGACATACACTCATGGGGGAAAGGAAACTGCACTCAACAGCCTGTGTTAAAAAATTCCAATGTTGAATTTTTAGGGGGAAAAAAAAACCCCTCAAAATCACAGAGAATTCTGAATCTGTAACTAGGTGAACAGATGTGGTTGTTTGTGTGTATGTGTGTGTATTTTACACATACAAATATGATTTGCTTTTACATTTTCCAAAATATAAAGCATAAGTAATTTTACATAGTTTGCCAAGTTCACTCTTTAGTGTAAAGCTGCTTTCAAAGCAAAATATTCTCCTAATGAGATCCAGTCTCCAGAAATGGAAAGTTTCATTTAATTATGTTCTTAAAGGAGTTTACATTAAAGTTTTACAAGGAATGACATGGTTATGTTTCTAAAACATCTTATCTAAGATCCTCTTAGTTAATGAGAAAGCAAAATACTGGGATCTGAGCAAGGAAGAAAGCTGGGCTGTACTTATCATCATCAGTATGGTCTCTTTAACAGAATCACTAATGTGAAGCTGTTTGGAGAGCTGCAGTTCAGAAAAGCCTGGGGCACAGGTTCTGCTCACTAATGACTCAAATAGGGACTGTGCCATTGTTCTGCCTGCACCTCTGCGCTGCCGCTGCCATCTCCACCCAGGCAGGGCCATTAGCCAGCCAGAACTTCTGAGTGCTGCTGACTTTTTCTAAGGAACAAAGTTAAGGGTAAATGGCAACTGGATCATTTCAAAAGGAAATTATTTTTATCCCCTAAGAGTAGAATCTGAGAGTGAGAAAGTAGAATAAAAGGTTCTCCAAATGTCACTGGTACTGTCTGACAAGAACTCATAGGGCCAGCAATAACCTTGGATCCTGCAAACCTTTCAGCACACAGAAGTTCCTCCTAGCAAACAGGATGTTACAGTTCTGAAAAATGCTTCAGTGTTGATGTTAATTTGGGAGGAAAAACAGAGTTTTCTAATTTACTAAACAAATTCTACTGCTCCATTCAGGGGTCATTAAAACTGCCTCACAGAACCACCAAAGAAGGTATTTTGAAACCTTCAGATAGTTCTCATTTTGAATCTCTCCTTTTCACTTTTCCATGAAAATGTGGTAGAAGTCTATACTCAACATGACTATACCACTGGAAGGTGGATAATCACAAAATATATCATAACACCAACACTGATGCAGGGACAAACGCATGCTCACACAATATTATAGAAATTCCAGGTCTTTTCAAATTCTTGCTGGTGTTGTCACAAGGGTATTATTAGTCCAAAGCGCAAACAGTGAGGTAGGTTGTTTGAAATTAGTAGACAGTTTCCAATCTACCTGTTTACAATTTTCTTCCAAGCTTCCTTCTCCAGGCCCAGAGCAGGTAGAAGTGGACCTAGTGGGGACATCCTCACCTACTCGACTACGCTGAAGCGGGGACTGGCAACAGGAGAGGGGAGGACCGGGTCAGAGAAAGCAGCGAGTGCTTAGCCAAGGCTGTCTGTTAGCTGAAAGAGTATATAGCTTCGTACATAAAATCAAAAAGTAGGTGTAAAAACTCGAGAACTCTGTCATTAGTCCTTTACCCAGTCATTAGAGCCCTCCCTGGAAGCAGAAATATTCTTGCTCTAGATGATCAGAGGTCAAGATGAGCCTTGAAAGGGACTACAGTCACAGTATTCAAATCTCATTTGGTGCTAAAGCACTTAGTTTTTAGACCACACTGCCCCAAGTTAGAGATTTTTTTTTTTACAAAGTTATGCAGATGTTTCACCTTTTTAAGGGCACTAGCCTACTCTAGCCAACAGTATCTTTTTATGTCCTAGAAAATTTTTGCCATGGTTGTCATTCCCACATTTCTCAAAATGACACTGGAGGGCTAAGGAATAACTAATTAACTATGGAAGATTCCTGCCAACCCATTGAAAGAGACACCAAAACAAAAGATAAGCAAATGTATAGGCATTGTGAATCCTAAAATATAAAAATACAATTAAAATTTCTATGCTGTTTCTGCATTTCCTTTGATAGATCACATGGCTTCCTAAATGCCTACAAAAATCTGGTACTTCATTTGTTCCATAAGCAACAATAGTAAAAACAAAATAACCCCTGCATCAACAGATGGAGCAGCAATAGCATATTAACTCTTATTTACTTATATTTTGATACACTGTACTGTAATCCCTCTAATACTACCTTGAGCAAGTAGTTTTGTTTCCACTTTACAGATAACAAACAAGAACTTGGACCTTAAATGACTTGGCCACACAACAGAAACAGAAGTCAAAGGAAGGTCAAACACTAGAATCCACTTTCTTTCTATCGGTAATAAATCCTATTACCTTAAATCAAACATGATGCATTAAGAAAACCTGAATAGACCTCTGCAGGGTTTACTCATACAACTACTCAGAACTCCCTCCCTTAAAAAAATGAATCCAAGCTTGTCTATCTTATAAGCATGCTTTATTGGTGGCTGCTTGTGTTTTGCTTTTTAAAACATCATTTAAAAAAAACCTTTCCCTCTACAGTGTGAAACATCCCAAAGTGCTGCGCTAAGAAGGGAACAAAAAATGACTAAAAATGCTGAAGTCGGTGAACCTGAGTTGTACCAACTTACATCAGTTTAAAATGCTGCAAGAGTACTTTCACGGATACGATCTGAAGAATGAATTGTGTGGTCTGCAAACTCAACTAGCACTTGCATAAAGCTCAGGGCTGTGATGGGTCCATAAGGGTTTACTGTGCAGATTTCAGACAGAAGGTCTTTTCTAGTATTTAGAAAATAAACAGTATAAAGATACGCTGCCTGCAAACACTTCAGGTGTTATCTGCATAAAATTAACTTCCTCCAGTGATGGGTCCCCATAAGGATGTACTGGATAGATTTCTGACTAAAGGCTTCTTCTAGGTGGAAGGTAACCCCATAGAACTGTTAAATACTGAAAATAGACCCCATACTATTGTTAATAAATAACCTCATAGTACTGTTCAAAATAGACATTCATCTTAACTTTAGTGCATTCATTCATCTAGATTAGAATGATACCAGTTACACTTTTAAAAAGTTATTACTCAGATTGAAGAGCAGACTGATATAAGCTACATAACAATTTCTACATATTTGAATTTACTTAGGCACTATATCCATTCAGACAATACTTCAAATACATATTACAGTATTTGTATAAGGCAGCCACATCACTTTATAGCAGCAACTGTATTTACAAATGTTCAGTGGATGCGATCTTAGAACAAGACATTTAAATAACAGTGAATCTATCTCCAAGAAGGTCTAAAATGTGTCCTAAGGTATAGTATTTGGCTGAGTAGATTATGAAGCTAAAGAATCTATATTTGAATTAAATAACAAGGCTTTACTGTCGGTCCTGACAGTAGAGAACTAAACAAGTGAAAGTCTTAAATGATAAATAAAAACCTAGAGGGTGCCCAGAATGCAGAGATGCATCTGCTAAGTAAACTGAACTGCACTACAATTTGTACATAGCTGTGAAAATCCCACTACTTAAATAAGAGCCAAGGAATTAGCAAATAACTATGGAAGAATCCTACCACTGAAAGATACTGAAGCCTTGGCAGGCAAAAATGTGTATACAGTACACCCTACGTAATTCCCTCTCCTATAGTAAGCCAGCCTTGTGAATATGACAGATATGCCTCTTCCTGTTATGAGGCAGGAGGGACTTTGCAGATATAATTAAAGTTCCTAATTGGTTGACTCTGAGTTAATCAAAGGGGAGAGTATGTTGGGTGGGCCTGACTTAATCAGGAGACCTGGAAAAGGTTGGAGACATTCAGTAAGTGAGAGATTCTCCTGCTGGTTTTTTAGTTTTCCAATGTATGTACACATGTATGTATGTTTGTATGTGTGTATGTATGTATATCTTTTTGAGACAGGGTCTCACTATGCAGTTCAGGCTGGCCGCGCGCTCACTTTGTAGCACAGGTTGGTCTCGAACTTGCCACGATCCTCTTGCCTCAGCCTCCTGAGTGCTGTGATTATGGGAGTGCACCACCACACCCAGATTTTCTTTTCTTTTTAAAGCTGTGTCTTGCTGAGCAGTAAGTTCATGGTTGACAGATTTTTTCCCTCCAGCACTTTGAATGTCATCCTGTTTCTTTCTGTCACCCAAGGTTTCCAGTGAGAAAACAGTTGTTAATCTTTAGAGGATGCCTTGGCCGTGATGACTTGCTGCCCTCCAGCTGCCTTCAAGATTCTCTCTTTAGCTTTCAATAGTTAAAGGTGTTGTATTCTGGCAATGTTTCTCCCTCCCTCTCTTATATGGAGTTGAATTACTTAGATATGGAGATTAATGTTCTCTTCAAAGTTGGGAAACCCGGCTACTATTTCTTCTAATAGTCTCCCCTGGGGGCTTTGAAGCAGTAAACTTCCTGGTGAACAAAACTCTACAAGCTGTGAATGGCTCTGGTTGACAAGGAGGCAGTCACCTCAGGCCTGATAGAGGAAGAAACTGAACTCAGCCAAGAGTACAGCCCCCAGTGAAATCACTGACCTTAGCACAACTTGGGTTCAGCCTGCTGAGACCCCGCGCAGGGGACCCAGAGACCACACAGATTCCTAACCCACAGAAACTGGCAGGACAAAACATGTTAGGTTTTTGGTACACTGTGATGTAATAGAAAGAGGGAGAACTTTCAAGACAACAGATTTTAAAATGATGCTTCAAAATATCATTTGAAATGTGATCCTTTCCCTGTTTGTGTTAATCAGTCATTAATTTATTGAATAATATTTTATTAGATGCCTACTGTGTTAATCAGCTTTGTATCAAGGTGACAAAATATCTGTCAGGACTCACAAGAATGAAAGACTTATTCTTGTTCACACTTTCCAAGATTTCAGCCCATAGTCACTTGGCCCTATTGCTCTGGGCTCATGGTGGCACAGTATTTCATGGTGGGAATGTGTGATGGAGGTGGCCTGTTCACTGCATGGTAGCCAGGAAGCAAAGGAAGACAGAATGGGCAGGGTCCCAATATCCCATCCAAGGGCCGCTACCCCGTCCTAACTTCTTTCCTGTAGGTCCACCTCTTAAAGGTTCTATCACCACCCAATAGTGACAAGCTGGGGACCAAGCCTTTAACACATGAGCCTTCGTAGAACACTCCACATCCAAACTATAGTATTTATGTTCCCACAGGTACTGTACTTGGTGTTGAGCACAGAGAATGAGCAAAACAGTCTCCTGATGTTCAGCTTCTTGAAACCCTCTGCTTTAGACACAACAGTCTACTCACTGCTCCCAGACGAACCTCATCTTTTCAACATGAAGTACTGCTGTTCTCCTTCATCACTTTTGTCAGAAAGTGGGCTTTATGATCAAAATTAGTTGATCCCAAACAGGCCCCAATTATGGTAACGTGTGACTCTAAAACACACTTGAGCTCATGGGAGCAAATACTTGAGTAAAATCCCATTACGAAAGCACAGACATAGACACACGTACAGCTATGATTTGAGCAACCTCCAAGAATCCACAGTGATTGAAGGTTTGGCCTCCACAGAGGCAGGATTTGGGGGTGGTAGACATTTACGAGGTAGGCCTTGTGGACATCCTTAGGTCACTGAGGCCTGCCTTTGGAAAGGGCTGGGATGCTACCCTCCCACTGACTTCCTGTTTTGGGGTATCAGTCTCCACTACATTGTGAGGCAGACAAGAGTGCTAGCCTGTGCGGATGCTGGGGCTGTGCTCTTGGACCTCTAAAACCATGAGCTAAATAATCCCTCTTCGTAAGCAGCCTGTGTGAGGTATTTCATTACAGTGATGGAAAGCTGGCTAAGACACATACTTATGCTTGCACATGTCTTTAAACCTAAACACAGAAACTACAGATTTAAATTTTAATTAAAGCTTTTGTTTTTACTAGTTCATCCTGTGATTTTGAAAACTGTAATAGAATCATGTATTTCTACCTTTTAAACCAAACAAAATCATCCAATTACTTCTCTGTGCATCTCCCCAAAACTGGCTTACTGGTTGAAAGTTCCCAACGGAATTTCTTCTGATAACTGCTGACATATTTTATGAAAGGATCATGGATCAATACTACTTATACTAGAATAATAACTTTGACTGCTTTAAAAAGATTTGTCCTTGTTCCTTTGACATTAGACAACATTTATTACTATGCAAGAGACATGAGAAGTAAATGGATCCTTCCAAAGAAATCTTTTTTTTTTTTTTTTTGGTACGGGGGTATTGAACTCACAACATCATGCTTGCCAGGCAGGAACTGTGCCACTGAGCATATCCCCAGCCACTCAGAGAGATCTTTTAGATGATCATTTGGTTCTCATCTTTTGAACTCTAAGTAGGGTGGGGAGGTGCACAGCGAGAAAAAGAGAGAGGGAGTAGGGGAAGGGATAGAGAAAGGGGGTGAGAGTGAGGAAACAGCATTTACGTGGCTGGGAACGGCATCTGACTTGCTCACTATTGCCTGGGGTCACCTTTCCTTTGTCCTTGCCCACACTCGAGTTTTCCAACTGCTCCAAGGTCAAAGAACTAGGGACAGCTGTGGAGGGTCTACAGGAAAACAACACGAAGCTTCTCATTATACTCAAATAACCAGCACTGAGTACTTCTGATCTGAGGGCAGAATGAGAAATCTGGCTTTAAAAGTGTGAAAGGAAAAGCGTTTCATAAAATAAAAGTCAACTATAGCCACAGGAGAAGAAACCCAAGTACAGGCCGTTACACTGATAGGAAGAGAATGAGAATAAGGGCCAAGACAACCCAGTAACTCAGGTCTGTCGTGGGCCTCCAGCGTGTCAGGGACTGAGTAAACATTTTACATGTATTAATTAAAACTCCTAACACTTCTGTGAAGCAGAGTACTACCTAATAAGACAAGTAATGCTTATGCTCCATTGTGTCAAGTGTCTCTCACTATTCCATTTCTGAAGAAAACAGCAAGTATTTTCCTCGAGGCAATAAAATAACAACTACAAAACTAATTCCTTGGCATCTGGTCACTCAAAAATCTGAATTCTACTCCAAACAAATTTTCACTTCCCAAATAAAAAAAAAAAAAAGAATGTTCCAAGTATGGCATACAATTAGTATTTCTGCTCTTCATAAAGTCAAGTATCTGTTACAGGTTATCAAACTTCTCAAATACATTTTACAATCCGGCACCCTGTATCCAGCTAGGCTCAGATCTGCAATTCCATCCTCAAATCACATGTTGCAAATTAATATAGTGTCCTTGTAACAGACACTGAACTACTGGTGCTTTCCATATTACAAAATATACACAAGCGATGTCTGAGAAAACAGGACCCGTTAGGTTTTCACTGTAAGATTAGAAATAGGCAAAGCAGGAGACAAAATGATTAGTGTCAACAGCAAAGCTTGGTTTTTACAGAAAAATAAATGGCTAGGATGCTCCAAGTTTCTAAATGAATTTTTAAAAAACATATGCTTAGGAACAGTCTACAATTATGCTTTTGTTCTCTTGGACATACCTTTCTCACATCTGAACTCTTTGGTTCTGTTGTCCATGTTATGATTCTAGAAACAGCAAGCCTTGTCTCGCTTGAGTTTACAAAATCTGTTGGATCCATCTGTCTGGCCAAAGACTCGATGTATTTTAGAATTGCAACTTTAACCTGAAAGACCCAATAATTATAAACATTAAATACATTTGAGAAGTCTTTAAACAGAATTCTGCTTCTTCTTTTTTTTAAAGACAGTCTCACTAGGTTGCCTAGGCTGACCTCAAGCTTACGATCTTCCTGCCCCAGCCTCCTTAGTAATTGAACTACAGGCATGCTGCTCCAGCTTGACTACAATGTTTAACTGGTGGTCAGAGAAAACTAAACAAAATTGAGGGCAAAATGTCCCCTCTGATTTGGATTTATGTTTCCACACAGAGTAACATCCTACACCTCATCTAAGATGCAAGATCCTCACAGAGCAGTCTCACTACTACAGAGGAGACAGGTTCATCTACCACTCTGTTATCCCGTATGCTAAGCCACCTCCCATCTGGTAGCCTTTAAGTAATCACAGTTGTGTTCTGCCTCAACTTCTCCAACTTTTCAGTTGGTTTTGATCCCAGGAAAGGAAGATTATTATTATTTATCAGATTATTATTATTATCATCTATAACCCCAACAGAGTTAATGATCAAAAAACAGACAACAAGCATGACCAGCATATTCTCCCTCCCTTGCATAATAACGAGACCTTGTTATTACAGGTATAATTTCCATCTTAGGAAGCATTCACGTTAACAAAATATTTCAATAAGATAACAATCTCAACATATCGGAATGTCTTTCAAATTTAAATACTGTGTAAAAGACTAGTAATGCTCAAATATTGGTGAAGACACAGAATAACTGGAATTCTTATATACTGTTGTCAGGAATATAATATGGTACAGCCATTTTGAAAGTTTCTTAAGAAGTTATACACATGTCTACTCAATGAGCCACTAATTCCTCTCTTAGGCACTGACAGAAATAGGAACATATCAGCAAAGAGCAAAACAGGAAAGCTCGTAGTAGCTTAATTCCTAATAGCTAAATCTCAGTCACGCATTTTAAAAAAGTAAATTTTAAGCAACTTTTAGAGGTAGGGGTTAAATTACAATGACAAATATTTACTGACCTTCAGATTTGGAGTTTGAGTTTGATCCACAATAAATCTCATCAAAATGTTAAACTGTTGATCGAATGGGAAAGAATCCCTAGGTTGAAGGAAAAAAGAGACATGCTTGCTTTCAAAGAAATCTATTACAAAAAAGAATGTAAAACTATATAATAAAAATATACTGTAGCTGATTAATATAGGGAAAGCCTGCTCAGGTTTTTTAAAGTAATTTTCATTTTTTTAATAAATACTATATACATACATGGTTATGTAGAAGATTTACATAAAAAGTCTCCCAAAGCACATATTAAAGTTACTTTGAGTAATTATCTTAAAAATGAAGACTAAGCAGTAATCTTAAGAAAATAAGGCGGAGATTCCTCTTGGGCTTTTCCCCTCCAACTACTTTTGTGACTACTCCTTACATGAAAAACACTTGTGATTCTCTTACTTTTACTTTTCCGCAAGGCTTATTTATAGCTGACTTCATGTGAACTGACTGTGTGTCTTCCTGGTCCTGCTTACTGTGCAGGATTTGCTTCTGTATAGTCATCGTAGATGCCTGTGTGATACTCTGTGATGGGAAATTCTCACCCAGCCACAGCTCATACATAAAAGCCCGGGCCAAGGAATCTCTTCTCTTGCTACATATCTTGTCTGTAACTGATCCCACTTCTCACAGTCACTGCACATCTCTGACTCAATCAAGTGGTCCTGAGGGTCTGCTTGCTAGAAAAAAGTCAGTGCTTTCTCCTTTAAAATGCAGCATTATTAGCACTAGCTTAAAACTGCATCATGGAATCCTACTGTGGACAATGCTGATATAACTTCAACATTAAAAGGAAAAATAATGCAACCCAAGTCAATCCAAGCATCTGTTACAATTGAGGGTGAGTAATTATATTACTTTCTTTGCAATCTCTTTAAGAGATTTTTGTTAATTTACAGAAGCACAGTAAAATATATATGGATGCAGGCTAGCATCCAAAAAATGAAGCAAATAATATCTATTATCAAAGTACTGATGCAAAAATTCAAAGAAATAATACAAGAAAAATAAGAGTTTTATAATGTCATACATATTAGGTACCAGAGTTATCATTAAAATTACTAATAAAAAGTAAACCTGATCCAATGGCATTCTTTTCTGCTACAGTAGCTGTACCCTGGAAGCTCTGATGACTACCTCTGGAAACACAGTACACTTGAATGTACATCACTGGGCCAACACCTCACAACCAAAATATCACTCCTGTGTCTGCAGCAAGGAGTGGATGGAGAATACAGCTCAGTAACTGATGTGTCCCCTGCTGTTATGCACAACAAGAGGCAAGGAAACTGGGCAGATTAGCAGTAAGGTTGAGGACCTAAGGAGCAACTCTCAGCCATCACCAAAAGCTCCTCCACATAATCCATGACTGAGTCTAGATAAGCTTGAATGCAGCTACGCATCTCAGCTGCTGGTGAAAGAAAAACAAAATACCTTAGAGACTCAGACCAAATCTACTGAGACTGAGATGTTTAAAAAAAAAAAACAAAGAAAAAAGAAACTAGAAAAATTAATAGGAGGTCACATCTGTACCCCTTAATCACCACAATTATAAAGAGTATAATCTTACTATCCCCACCATTCTTAATAATCTGAAATGGGTTATGTCATAAATTCACCCCAATTAAGTGAGTTAAATTTGGCTCATGCATTCTATTTGGCCTTTACGGAGTGTTAGGACTTGTATCTAGATGTCTCCCCAAAGCCTCATGCCCTCATACATGGGCTTTTCAGAGGGGGCTAGTTCTAGGGTGTGTGATGCTGGGGTTACACTGTGAGATGCTGCAATTAAGGGTGCATGATTACTAAGTTAGTTCACTGATTGGTTAATTCTGGGTGTGGCTAATGAGAAGGCCCACCCTGGCTGTGGATGGCAGCACTCAAAACGTGGGTAGCCTGGAAGGGACAAAACAGAGAAGCTTCTGCCTTGTGGCTTGCTGCAGCTTCTGCTACTTTGCAGCTTTGCTGCCTTCTGCTGGCCCTGCATTGCTATAAGCTATTTCTCCTCTGCATGCCCCTCTGCTGTGCCACCCTACCTAGAGCCACCTGACTATGGACTGAAATCACTACAAATGGAGAGTTAAAATAAAACTTTCCTCTGTTAACTTTGTGTTTGATATTTTGTCTCAGCAATGAGAAAAGTAACTTAGACGCAGTAAAAAATTTTTTTTAAATCTGCAAATGTATTCCTCAATTTCTATTTCTGACCTTTTTTGAAACTCTTATAGCAACAGTCCCATATTCCAATAAGGCCACAAGTGGCTATATCTTGCTAGCCTAATAGCAATCCTCCTCCTGTCTATGGCACTCATTTATAAATATCAGATGCATCAGCTCAGCCCTTAGTCAATCCCTGGCCACATTACCATAAACCCATTGTACCCTGATGCACAGTAATGCTCCCTAACTCCACTAACCCTAATCATCCAAAGGGAGGATAGAGTCTGAAAGCCTTTTTATAAATGTAGTTATGTTATTTTTGCATTCATTAAAAATCAAAATAAAATCTATTTGGATAACTATTCTACAGCAGTGAAAATTACATAGGTTAGGGACCAACCCTTGCCCTCCAACAAAAGGTCAGGGACCAACCCTTGCCCTCCAACAAAAAACACAAAAAAACCCGGAAAAACAAAAAACAAAAACCTACTGATACTAGTGAGTTAAAGAAGAAATGCACACATGGCAACCAGAGTCATGTATGAGTAGCATGCATGGGTGCAATAGCAGGGCTACTGTTAGTCAAGCACACCAAACAGGACAGAAAATGCATGAGCATAATCCACAAGTGCCACTGAGAATCACTCTCCAAAGCTTTACATATGTCTCTATATTTGTCTTAGGGATTCACAGAAAGAATGCCAATTCAACGAAGACAGGTATTTCATCTCCTGCAGTGGTGGGACATGTCAATAAATGAGTCCACAAGAGAATGCGAGAACTGAGCAAGAGAGAGACTGGCATGGGTGGCAAAGACCATGAGTGATGAAACAAATGGCAAGAAAGCAGGAACAAAAATCTTGCAACATCAAAGTGGTTGAACCCGTAAACACTTACCTTGTGACATCCAGAGCCTTCTGAACTTTTGCTTGCACAGATCCAAGTAAATCTGCTCCCATTTTCTTAAGTAATTGTGTGAGAAGAACAAAAAGCCAGTCTTGCAAGTCATCCTTATGAATTATTATAAAATCCACAAGAGTCTCCAAAAACATGCTGAACACCTGGATGCAAAAGAAAACCGAACACATCACATATTTAATTCAATTGCCTCCACAGTCCAGAAAACATTAAAAACACCCATGCTCGCTTCACCAAGACTCTCACCACTGAAGTTCACAGCATCAGCAATCACTCACGTCACAGAAGGCAAATGTGTTGTGAAAAACAGAGAAAGGAAAAGGGTTGGCACTTACTCTCTGTTGTGAATTCCACCGCAAACCAGGCCATGCAACAAAACAAAGTCCATGTTAGTCCACAAGATATGAATATCATTTTCATGCAGTTTCTCCAAAATTCCTGAAAAAGCTACAAACTGATAAAATACTCTCTCCTCCCTCAATATAAACCTGTAAAGTTCAGTAGAGAGAAATTAACTTTTCTGATTTAATCCTGGAAAGACAGACAGAGAGAGACAGAGAGACAGACACAGAGACTCTTAATTGTCCTATTTCTTCCATACTGCTTTATCTCACGTTCAAAAAATACTATTTCAGGATGAAAAACAAAGAAGATCCTACTCACTATTGTACAGCTATTGACTTTCTTCAGTTAGCTTTTTGATATATGCCAATTTCTGATACTATAGAGTAGTAAAAGATTATAATAAAAGATGCTGACAATTCACACAATTCTCATGCTGCTGTATAATTACTGCTGTTATTAAGGTGAAAGAGCACATAATGAAATGTCTCTGAACAAATTTCAGGGTGTTAAGTACCACTAGGTTCCCTTCCTTGTTAATGAACTTGCTCTACTGGGACAACCATAGTTAACCGCTGACCCTAAGGGGTCTCTGGTGAGACAGCTCAGGAAAAAGTCAGTGAGCCCTTGCTGCAGGCTCCTGACTAAGCTCACAAGCAGCTAGCAAGTATTAACTAAACTGAGACCTCCAAACTCACTGGACAAGAGCCTTCTGATGGAAACAAATTTCCTTCTTTATCCTCACACTCTGCTTCTGAATCAGCAATCTAGAGGTAACAGGTAACAGAAATGTCATCAATGTCCAAAACCTTCTAAATATCCCTAATGGCATAATACTTATATATCACATTATACTTGTGTTTTAAATCTTACTGCTTTTACCATTATGTTAAGAGAAAAATCTTGATTATATCTTTAGATAACTATGTGATCTTTAAACTCCATTCTTTTTTGGATTTTATTAATATTGTTAATGTTATCCTGTCTGTGAGAGTCTTAGTAGAAACTTTAAGACAAGCTTTGAGACATAAATTGAGAACCGTGCAGGGGTAATGGGGATGCATTCATTCCCTACATCTTGTGAGTGACTCAAAAGGCAGGGACTTTATCTTATTTATTATATCTTTAGCTCATGGCAGGTAACTCAGTAAATGTTGAATGACTGGGTGGGTGGGTGAGTGGGTGGATGGATGAATGGATGGGTGCATGGATGTGTGGACCAACAGGGGGATGGATGTTTGCTACTTCAATGACAATTCTTATAGGGAAGCAAGGATCAAAAAAGAAGGAAGATGATTACTAACTGGCTGGACTCTCAGGCCATCATAGGTTTCTTTCTCCCAGCAGAACTTGGAAGAGGTCATGTTTATTAAAAAATGTACTCTAACATAGCTAATCCTCCATGTCAGCACTTAAGATTTGCCACTGCTGATGTGAGGTTCTATCAATTTCTATGCCTTTATAGTTTTTGTCCTTTATCTGACCTTTAACTTTCCCTTTATCTTTTTCTCTTCATTTTCTTCTCCTCAATGCATCTAATAGCCTTTAAAGCCTTCTTCCCAAACAATGACTAGGTAATAAAAATCTAAGTCACATTTGTAAAGAGGCCCTCTCTCAGCATTATCCCTAGAAAGGACCTTGTCCTGCACTCATGGGTGTTCCCTCCTCTGTAGGACTCTTGTTAAAAAGATAAGTCCTCCAACTTGGTGTTCCCTTTGGCCTTAGGAGGTAGAGAGAGACATCAGCTAAGTGACCACCATCCAGCAAGTTCTTGAAAACAGCAAAATGTTACTGTATTTGGAGAAATAACAACCTTGTTTTATAATAAACCCATTAAATAAATACTTCCATGTTTCTGTCTTGTTCTATGACAACACATTCTATACTGGATACAAAAATAACTATGTACATATTTTCTTCACTACTGTAACTTCAAAAATGCACTATAGCTCTTAACTCTAGAACTATCTCACTGTTAGGCTAACAGAAGGCATGCAAAACCATTTATTGAATGAATGACATTTGATTCTATCTCCATGATAACTTGAAGCACATTTAAGAGCTATTTGAATTTCTAAGAACTTAAGTTCCCAAAACTTTTTTGAAAGCTGTAACACATACTATTGCTGAAACAGATGTAAAAATTTGTGAAGCTGAAACTACAGTAATGGGAATTGTTGCTCATTCTTGGATACTATATTATATAGCTCACACAGACATGCGGACAGGAATACAGGTAAGGCACAGTTTCAGACTTACCTTGCTATGAGGGTCAGCAAACATTCGGGTGAAGATCTCACACAATCTCTTCAATTCTACTCGACTAGATGAAATAAAATGGAAATAAATGACTCTAAATTTAAATATATCACCACTTCAATGAATTACAACTTTGCTTTTAAAAATCCTTTTGCTTCAGTCAACTACACAAACTTTACTTAATCTTTATTTATGTAAGAGGTTTTTTACCTGCCTGGCAAGCATGAGGTCATGAGTTTGATTCCCAGTACCGTCCCCCAAAAAAAAGTCTTAAAAAAATGAATTGCTGTAATGAATTCATGATGAAATTAACAATATAAAACCATATATTTGCTGTTAGGATGAGGACACAGGAACTCAGAGAAAGAGAGAGATCTGCTCAAGCTTGCACAGCTAGATGTGATAAAGCAGGTGCCAGATCCCTTTCACATCATCCCACATCTGTTTTCCACCTACCATAATGAAAAGGCAATAGGTGAAACTGGAAAAAACACATGCTTGGGGTCAGAAAGACCTAGAACCATAATTTCACTTCTACTGTAAACAAAGTACCATGGTATCTCTCAGCCTCCACTTTAAGACATAGCTGCTTTCTTTATCAGTCAGGTAGTCATACGACTGCTGAGGACTGAGGAAGATAACATTTCATACTTACTGCTGTGCCAGGGACAAAGCAAAACCAAGGTGATCACTGTGCCCCACTGAGTGCCTTTTTCACTTTGAGGATGGAGAGAAAGATGTGCTCTTCCTCAAACCACCCAGTAATTTCTTTCTTCGTGTAGATAAGGCATTTGACCCAGTGATCCTTCAACATTGCTACAGTACAACTTGATGAGACCAGTGTTGATCAAAACATTTCTAGACATTCTTGGGTCCATAACTGGTAAACACTTAGAATCCAGAAAGTGGGACCAAAAAGATAAAACAGATTCCTGAGGAACAATCAGGACAGGTCATCCTTATTTTGTTTCTGAGAGATCACTAGAGATGTCAGGACACCTGCATTTCTCCTCCACCTTCAGGACAGAATGGAGTAACATGGTACAGGGTGGCGCAGGACTGACGACCAAACATGGAGCACAGCTGCTCATCTGCCAGCGCTCACGTAGTCACAGAAACCTAGGACCGCGCAAACTGGGGCCATGCGTATCCAGTCTCACAGTTTATTTTTAAAAATGACCCAACAGGCCATAATATACCGTATTTTGTGGATTCTACACTGCTCATTTTTCAGTTACTACTTGCACTTCTTTTTTCATGTTTTAACATCTTTGCTACTGAGATTCATTTTGTAATCAATGACATTAATATCAACATGTTTAATAAGCAGCATTTCTTATGATTTCTTTAGAGAGATATACAACAATGCTTTAGATTTGATGGAATACAGTGTGAACTTCTTTTGGTGTATGCAATACATGCTTTTATGGAACATTTACAACATAGAAACAGAGAAAAGTAAAAAATAATTATAAAGATAATGTTACTATTCTGGAGTGCTTTATTTTATTATGTTCACTCTGCAAATTCATAAGCCACATAAATATGTGTGTTTTAAAAAGTTTTCGACTGAGACTCGTACCATTTTTACCAAACCCTTAAGAGGCAGGAACCATACAAACTTGTAGTATTTTTATTCTTTACCTTAGCTGCAAATTTTTCCAAAATTTCTCAAGTTAACAACATCTGACGGACAAATGTGAGCCTTATGGAAACTGAATGTTTTATAAACCTAACAAATTATATAGTCTCTGGAAGGCAAGTACTGTATCTCAATTGCTAGCGCTTTTAGCATTCGCCCTAGCAAAAGCACTTGGTAAGAACTCCATAAATGACAGCGAATTCCTTCAGGCCTCTGATGCGTGGAACAGAGGATTCAAA